>UELU01137858.1:0-34073 GCA_900490025.1 Megastigmus dorsalis | reverse complement strand
GGAAGCTCAATTTTGTTAATTATTCGCGAATGATTATATATTAAAGTTAGGCGAAAGAGCGATTATGGGAGGAAAGCGTTCGCGTCCTTGGGTGAACGTGAAAAGATTATATTTTTATACTTGTTTATATCGTTAATAATTTTGTATTTAAAATTTTCTATAGAAAACATTGCATTTATTCTTTTGTCAACCTACACCTATAGGCAACAAGGAAACAATTAAGAAGCACACGAGACCTTAACCCACACATTAGAAACAATATCCAACCTGTGCAGCAATTAACCTCGCGAATAATTGAAATTATACGAGCGACTCGTAAACAGGGTAGCTAACGGCCAAACTTTCCAAGTCTCCGAAATACATATAGTTATATACATTGAGAGACGCGGGTGTACAACCCGCCGAGAGAGTCTAATCGTGGAAAACCTTCTCGCTCGTTATGCTGGCCTGGCGCGCCAAACTCTCGGGACACCTCGGAATATTTCGACTGCGGCGCCCGGCCGCGTTTTTACTGCGGCTGCGCCACTGCGTTTCCCATTGGTGAGACATACGAGGTTGAGTGTGTGTCTGTCTGTCGTCCCCTTTTGGCTTACCCTTATATGCTGAATTGCTCGAGTTTCGCTTCGTGTATTTAGTTATGAATACGATATGAGTGTATCGAGTCTGTGTTATGTAGATTTGTTTTATGAAACAATTAATGTTTTGCGGTAACCGTTGTTTATTACATATATATAGAAAGTAATATAACGTTATGGCAGTATAGAACATCTTTTCGTCGAATAAATTTAACTTCTAAAAATACATATAAGTATTGACAATGACTAGTAATTGATGTTTAAATATAGTTATATATATTTTTTTATAGTAAAGCAACTGAAACGTGAAATACTTGAAAAAAGAATTTTGAAAAAGAATATCCATGTATAGATATCAACTGCCAGAATCCCTGACGATATATTTCAAAAATATTCGTCAAAATACAACCAATCCATCCTAAAACATTTCTTTATCCCTCCGTTCTTACATCAAATACCAAATTAACCATCCAACCAACTCACAAATCAGTAATACTCATTACACCTTCAAATCCAGAATGAAACCACCTCTCCGAACTAGCAAAAACAACAACCATCGCCACACACGCGTTAACGAGCAAAAAAGAAATCGAAAAACAAAAAAACCAGCGGTACACGATTCACATCCATCGCACAGAAAGAGCTCGGGATCGTCGCATTGGTCCAGAGCTCCAGCGCATCCGGGACAGCAGCAGCGCTGGTGCATCAGAGAACCCAGTATAGCCGGGATGTAAAGCTTCGCCGAGGGATGAGCCGCTTAGCCCCTAAACCTTGTGTGTGCTCTCTCTCTCTCTCTCTCTCTCTCTCTCTCTCTTTCTTTCTCCCTCTATATGCCGAGGTAGGGAAGATCCGCCCGGACTACCCCGCGCGCGCACACACACACACACACATATGCAGAGCGGCAGTTTTGACCAGAGGACTACAACAACGAGCGAATCGAATGTATACGTACGCGCATCCAGCGACGAATTCACCTTTCTATATGTATGTAGGAATATATATATATATACACACATATATGTGTGTATGTGTATGGATATATAGAAGTATCGGAACAAGTGCGCGCACACGTAGAGAGAGAGAGAGAGAGAGAGTAGAGAGAGTAAAAGCACGGGGATTATCCGAGCTCTGCATTCGTGGGTGGGATTATCTCCCGGGCAGCGGTAGCAACCACCCATACATACATATATGCAGTTCGATGTACAAGTGTCTGTGAGTGTGTCTTTGTGTGCGCGTGTGTGTATGTATGTCTATGTACGTGGAAGTAGCCAAATCCTTTAGTAGCTGACACCCATAAACTCGCGGCTCCTATCTCTCTCTCTCTCTCTCTCTCTGCCCCGCGCGTGAATTCGAAATCGTGTGCGCGCCTAAACGAGGCTTTTATCCTCCTCTCTCCCTCTCTCTCTCTCTCTCTATCACTGGCGCTAGTGTTTGTTCAAGATACGCGTGTTTTGCGCCTAGCAGCGGACTCGAAAATCTCGCTCGCGCGTGTGTGCGTGTGCAGCAGCAGCAGCAGCAGCAGAGTCTGTGCGAGCGCGAGGTTGCAGGGCGATCCGCGCAGCTCGCACATCTCGGATTAATGCGGGGATTATTGGGCCGGGTATACGAGTGTCCACGTGTTGTGTGTACGTGTGTACGCGTGTGTGTGCACGCGTGGGAGAACGGCCGCGCCGCCGCCGCCATCCAAATCCGAAATCCAACGCACACACAACTCAGATAATCCTTCGCTGCTCCCATGCCCTCGGCCAGTTTTCCCTGTCGCTCGCCTGCTTCTCTCTCTCCCTCTGTCTCTCTTCGCGCTCCCTTTTTCCACATATGCCGGCCCGTATACATATACTCGCTGCTCGTGTTTTCTGCGGCGCCCTCTTTTTGTTTTTTTTTTTGCCCAGCGCCCGTATAGTGACGTGACGTTCGATCCGCTCTAGCGCTGCAAGTGCGTTTATTCCTTTTTTTTTTCGTTTCGTTTGTTTTCGTTGCAAAGAATTCTTTTTTTATTTTCTTGGCGCATTCCGAGGCACGTGGATGGACTGTTTCCTTGATTTGCTCGGGGACGAGCGAGAGATGCGATGCAGGGATTAGCGGCGATGTAGGCTTGTGTATATATAATGTTTCGGTAGTGCGCGCGGGTGCCAAGTTTCTGTTGGACTATGGGATTATTAGACGATGTTCTAGGATTGCATGAAAACGATGAATAATTCAATCATTCGATGCGGCCGTTATCAATATTTTTCATCGGAATATTAAACTTTGATCTACAAAAATACAGCATACACCGTAACTTCGTTCGATCCACTAAATTCAGAAATTCATTCCATAAAATTTTAACCGTATACAATAAACCGCACACACGCGTGCATCGCGGGACTATCCAACTGTCGTCGTACGCGAGAACCGCCCTAAACAACAAAGATCATCGTCGTTAAAGAAAGCAAGGGGACCGCGTGCTCCATCTATACGTAGAGAAAGAGAGAGAGAGAGAGAGAGAGAGCGAACGACTTGGTATTCCAGGGGGCTCGAGACACACACACACACGACGTGCGCGCATGTATATAGGATAATCCGATTGGCGGCAGGTCCACATCAGAAAAACGAATTCGTTTAATGCACCTCGACGTCCGCGCGCCCCATGCCTTGTGTCTCTCGAGGCTCCCCCCCCCTCCCCATCCATATATAACACACGCACACAGACTGACACACTAGCAAACTGATGATCCCTTAACACTCTCGTCAGGGGAGCAGGCACACAGACTCGCGCAGATTATTTCCCGACGACTCTCTCTCTCTCTCTCTCTCTCTCTCTCTCTCGACGTCCGATGAAGCAACCACATACACTCACACACACGCGCGCGCGTCAAACTCAAGATCCTCAGCTGCTGTTGCAGATCGGCCTGGCTGTTGTACGTTGTACACGTATGCATATATATACGTATAGGTTTGCGGTACACGTGTATGTGTGTGTGTGTTTAATGTGTGTGTGTGTTCTCGGGAGAGCTGCTCGCCTAGCCGAGGGATATATATTCCAGCCTCTAATCCGGATTACTACGTAAGGGTCACAATCTCTGGCCCTTTGCTTATCCCCCATCCTAAGCGCGCGAGTATCTTCCTCTCGCACCCCTCCACCCCTCCCGGCTTCCTTTGGCTGATCTCCACTCTGTTGCGTATATACTGGAGCACGCGTGCGCGTCTATACACGGATATCTGTGTGTGTATGTGTGTGTTTGTGTGTGGATGAGCACAGTTGGTGCGAGGAGGCAGTTGCTTTACTTTCTTGTATATGTTATATGTAGGACGCGCGGGAGAGTTTGCAAGGCTGCACGAACGGTTATAGTTTCACTCGTGCAGGAAGTTGTGGAAGGATATACGCGCTCGGGGGCTCGGGGGGGATTAATCGATTGCTTGGTTAGCCTTTACCCGCGTTATCGATTGAGCTATTAGTGATTAATTCGTTAATCCCTTTTCCTCTAAAACAATCCCTAATCCATTCTTTTTAATAACGTGATTATAGAAATTAACAATTCAAAGCACTAATCCAGTTCTGCACAGTGCTGCATAACTTATAACCCATACATCCTTAACTCTCTGCATCCAAATCTCGACTCAACGCCCATCGATCTGTTGCACAGGTCCACTCACACACACACTGGATATACGGCGCGTGTCTATATATGTATATCGAAGCACATGGCTGGTCGTCCGGCTGTCCGCTCGTCGTCAACCTCCTTACCTCGGCCACACACCCGGTATACACACGAGTAAAGCGCCTATATATACGGATTTACGCGTTGTTATATACCCTCCGAGAGTGCGTGGGTGTCCCGCTCATCTCCATCCTCCTCGATATATATACGGGATGTGCACCACTACCGCCACCACTCATGACCCGCAGATAAGTAAATCCCTTAGCCTCACGAGCTGTTCTATGTAGCTGTGCTAAGAGGGCAACCGATGAGGACCGAGTGCTATACTCCTGGAAGGTGATGCTACATACATATATATACATACCACGTGCATGCGCGTAAAGCCCTTGCTAATCGCGACGATGAAGGGGAGAATCGCTTCTGATTCGGCTACTGTTCTGCTCTCGAGCGACGCATACATACATATCAACGCGTTTTAAAACTGGACCTCGGATGAACTAAATAACATATGTATAATATAACCCAGTGTTTTTGGTGGTTCACGAAGATTCTTGCTGATTTCATTGTGACAGTTAGCGTTCGTAATTATTTTTTATGGAATTATAATATGAAATTTTTTATCTGTTTGCGAGGGTTGTATTAGAAGTTGAGCTTCAAAGACTAATTGAATATAATTTGTATTGATATTTTGTATCGCATGAACAAAACTTTCCTAATCTTAATTGGATTATTAAATAATACTACTGTTACTAATAATAATAACAATAAGAAAAATAAAGATTATACGTTTCTATATATGAAAGGGAAATAAAGAATACACATGGGGCGAGAGAGACGGGGGGAAAGCAAGGGGTGGCGACGCAGGAAAAAAAGGGAGGAAAGAGGGCGAGGTAATGGCTTAACGGATCGGATTACGCGACTAGTCTTTATACGTGATGTTTCAATTTTTATAAGGTCGAACCGACCGGGAGATTTAAAAGATCAGCGAGGAGAAAACGCTGCTTTTATTTTACATATATGTATAATACGAGAGGGAGATTCGAGTCCGCGGATTAGCCTCTCCTTGCGTTGCACACTCAACGTTACGTGCGCGTCCTAAAACGCACGTATTGTACACGTATTCGCGCGTACATTGGATCGAGTTTCGTCGAGTTTCGAGTTGCGACATTATTATCGTTACGCCATCACAGTGATAATTAATAATTACAACAATTTTACAACTCTTTGAAAAATACGTTTTAAGCAGCTGCAGAGTCATTAGTGGCCATAAGTAGACTAATTGATGCAAAAACATACGCGGATTATCGGATAGTCTCGGAGAGAGAGATAGAGAGAGAGAGAGAGAGAGAGGCTAAATCCGATGTGCGCACAGCCTTAGCCGACAATAATTAGGCCCCCAGCATGATTTTAAGCCGTAAATGCTGTAATCCGTTAATACCTTGATCCGTGTATCTAATGCGTGGCACAGTCGCGCTTTTTTCTACCTGCCCTCCGCGCGTTGCTCATCAAACTTTAATATAACCGAGAGACATGAAAATGGAGATTGAAATGAATTTAAGTAAAGAGAAAAGAGGAGGTAGCGCAATGCAGGTTTAATTCGTGTGAAATGTTTTTTGCCTACAGCGTGTGAGGGTGAAAGTTCATTGAAAGCGAACGGTGGAAATTTCGAAGAATATACTGCACTCAATGCTGATATTCCATTTTACTTTGATAAGTGCAGTGCGTGATATTTAAAAAGTTTTTTGGTTTATTTCAAGGTTAAAAAGTCTATTACAGAATACATTTTTCAATAAAAATTTTCAACTTTTATATCGAGGAAAACAAAGAAATCAACTTTTTGATGTAAATTACGTTTGAGTCGGTGACGCTCATAGCACTAAAAAAGAAATATCTTCTTCTTTAATTCTCCACTTTTTAATTAAACGCCGCCGTTCATCACCTGTTAAATGCATCGCGATGATCGATCGTTACGTACATTTTCTGGCAATAAACAAGAGGCGGCAACACGGACAACGATGCTATTACATAAAAAAAAAAAAAAACTTCTAATCCTCGGGTCGTTTAAAGCGCTTTTCGCACGGTCCCATGATGCGCACGCCTTCTTTACCGGTATACTATACAGGCTCGAAGGTGACTTAATTCGTTTGCGTTTGAGATTTATGAGGCTAAGCAAAGCCAACACCACCCCACTATTGCTCCACCTTAGAATCTTCTTTTAGGCGTTGTATATTATACCGTCGCATCGAAGGAATTTCTCTCGGGTTGCGAGTTTCCCATGGGTAGATTAGGGATGGATCTGTTTATTTTGCGATTATGGATTTGCGTCGATCGTTGAAAAGGATTATTTTTCATAAGTCTGATATTATAAAGGGGGATAATCGTCCTGTCATGCTATCGAATAGCATGATTCGCATCCATTTACTAATTAAACGCATGGGTTCGTACAAACTAAACTTCCTTCATTAAAACGCTTAGTATAGAATTTATTTTATCCACGCAAATAGACTCGCTGAATTACAGCGATGAAAACTATTTCATTCAAGTAAACGATACAAGGAAAAAGAACGAAATCGAACACTCACCAGTGCCGGATGCAGTCTTGCTAAGATCGAAGCCCTCCTGCTTTGGACTGGCAGTGAGTTCCTGCTTGAGATGCTGATTGTGGGCAGCGTAAGGCTGTGCCGTGTTCAGCTGCTGCGTCGTCGTAGTCGTCGTCGTCGTCGTGGTCGAGTTGAGGCCCGTGCTCGGTTGACTCTGATGCGCTACCGCCGCTAGACTCGGTGTCGGTTGATGAGCAGCGACTATACTCTGTGGCTGGGACTGCGAGTTACGAGTCTCCTGTTGCTGTTGCTGCTGCTGCTGTTGCTGTTGCGTGGCTTGGTGGGCTGGTTGTGACTGGGCCACGGACTGGTTGGTCTGCGCGATCGGAGGACTGCGCGGCAACGAGGGCTCGCTGCTGGGACGCGAGGGTGGCGATGCCTTGTGCGTCAACGCCAAAGCCTGGCTCTGCAAGTTACATAACAAATGTGATATAGCTGCTTCTGGTGGATTTTATACGTGTTCACTATCGCGATTTGGTACAATCGGTAGATGCATGCGGTAATCTATAGCTTAACGTGGTCATATACGCGACAGTGTCGGGTCCCTATCGTTATCGTAATACAATGGCGGCTGCATCCATCGATCTCTGCTGAAATTCATCCACCGTAACTAATTTCCACTCGGAATGCAAATCCCTGCCCATTACATACACCAAAACATTGTCATTTATACTATATGATCGAAAGAAAATCAGTCCCAATGAGATTCGTTATTACGAGCGCGATATCAGAAAAGTCGTTGCATAAAGAGAGAAATCTGTTTACACGTCGAGGCGAGCCCGAAAAGTGTCGAATCGAGATAAGCCAGCAGCAGCTATATTAATCGTGCAGAGAATCGCGCATCCATCATCGACGCGTACGAAAACTAAACTTCGTCGTGGGATCGCATCGGTTCATGTATTATCTGATGTGGCGAAAATCGATGCGGACAGTGATTTTAACGATGCGACGGCGTCTTATAGGGCTTAATCCATGTATAGCCGATTTCGCAAGCCGCGAGTCCCGATAGCGCCTGTACATATACATATACGCGTTCCGTACTCCATTGAGATTAGATACACACACAGTCGGCCAAAGACGAATCGCTTAAGATTGTACATAAGTATATCGTGGATACGAGATATAGTTTGTGTGTGTGTATGTGTAAAAGCCGCGTGGGAGAGATTATAGTTGTAATTATATGGAGACGCGGATTAATCGGGCCGCGACATATTCGGGGGTATATAGGCAGCCCGAGAAATAATAACAATTACCCATCGTACGCGACGGCACTGTAAGCGATAATCTCGCGATTGCGCGCGGAGCCTCGCCAGTGTACGGTATGCGTATATCAATGAACGGCTCGATTATTACGTTTAATATGTCGCGGCGGCGCGGCTCTAATTTTAATACCGAATATATCGCCGAGTTTTTATGGCTTAGAGCTGCTGATAAGTCGCCGAGTTGACGAGTCTGATCGTGAGATTAGTGCTTTGAGTGTATCGGTCGACTTCTTTAAACCGTGAAAAAGGATGTCTTGCATCAAATGAATCGTTCGATACAATGTCTGCAGATGCATGATTTACTTACCCCAAATAACATATTCATTACTACAGTTGATGAATATTTTCTTGGATTCGGTAGTTTTCGAAATATATGTGTAACCCGTTTTGACAAGTTTATAATTTAGTCATCAATAGTAAATATTCAAATCCACTTTCATTAACAGAAAATTAATGTCAATTAATGCAAGACAACCTTTTTTTCAGTGTTGCTTCTGTTTTCGGAGATTTTCCATAGCGTTTGTTTGGCAGGTTATCGAAAATTCATTGGGAGTAATTAGAGTGAGAATCTTAAAATTTAAGTTTCTCGATTGTTTTATCTTTGTCTACATCATACTAATTGGTTATTATCTATATAAATCTTGGTCTGGTCTGTACCTGCACTACTTGATCGACTCAGTATTTTCTTTTGAAAATACTTTTTGACTCAACTAATTCGGTGGACGTACAAATGTATATGGTAAAAAAAAAAATAACCAATTATGCAACAAATCAGGTCGAACGCTTTATGATCCGTACATCATTGGAATTTGAGATATGAAAAATTAATTACTATGCGTGAGTATTTTTATCATTCTTATCCTATCTCTTCTGATAATTTAATACAATCGTATAATGTAACTGAAATAAATATAAAACGAGAATATATTACACCTACTTGTAATGTAAATCGTACAAATCAATCAAAACACGAAACATCGGCTATGATCTGCTTATTCCCCAAATTACACGTATATTTACTTCCTCGTATTTCAATATCTCTAATTCACACAATGCCCATAATTTTACAAGACTAATTCGCAAATAATTCCAAACTCATATATATTCATCCATTCGAGTCGAAAGCTGAAAATCAAGCTTTATAAACGCAGCAGTAGACTGGCGAGTGAGGCGCCGTTACAATTTCAAAAAAAAAAAAAAAATAAGAGAGACAAACATACGCAGCAGTCAAGCCATAAAGCGCGCCGAAGAAAGTGTCTTAGCCGCTGGAGCGTAGATCAGAACTTGTTAGGTGGTGGGGACTATAGTGGTAGATGAAGAATTAAAGGCGGATGATCTAACCGTCAAGAGCATCAGCAGCAGCAGCAGCAGCAGCGGCGGCAACGACGCTCCCGATGAAATCTGAGCGGCGCACGTGCTCAATTCGCGCCGCGCTGCTATAAACGCGCTTGCTTCCCCCTCTATCCGCTCTCTGCTCTCTCGCGGACTTAGATTTATGTAGCCGCAGAGAAGAAGTAGCTTGGCTGGCGAACTTTAACGATCTAACGGCTAAGCCGTGGCTCTGCGGGGCCGTGGTGTGGTCAACTAGGGTCAACTGGGCCCAGAATGCGACAATCCATGCGTCTCGCGCTCGAGCTTCGGCTATATAGGATATCGCGTTACAAGATCGGTGCGACTGCACCGGCTTTTATCTCCTTCCATCTCTCGCAGCTTATACACTGCGCAGCACGCTTCTATTCGGGATTTTCGCGCGAGCTCTCGACGCTTGTTTAGTAGCCGAGAGGAATTGGGTGATGCGCTGATGCTCGACCGCGCGGCAGGGAATGCGTCAATTGCCATCTGTGTGTGTGTGTGTGTGTGTGTGTGCGTATCTGGCAGGGAATTGACGGACTGCTAATTTGATCGGTGTTAACGATGGATTTGGAGGTAGGGATGTAGTCTGACGAATTAAGAGAGTTTAAAGAAGTTTGATGGAGGTGGACACTGTGATAGAAGATGCGCGAGAATCTGGTTGATCGGATGCTTTATCGAAGCGACGCGATGTTTCGGAAATATGAAAAGTTAGGGTCTCTCTCTCTCTCTCTTCGGGCTCCAAACTTTCTGATTACATAATCATGGCATATGAAAATGTTTAATTCTCCGAAGGAGATAGAATATTACACTTAATTTTAATATTTCTATTTAGAAAAAAGGCAATAATACAACAACAAAAAATATATAGCGCACGATGGCTTTCAAAAGTCTCTCAAAGAACGCTAACACCCGGCATTTTCGAAATCCGCCCATTCCTCGGACTATCCTGTAGCCAGCGAAGACAGGCCAAAAGCAAGATATTCGAGCCGCAGCACCGGACAACTTGAACATAAAAGGCATGGACGCGCACCCATCGGCTCGTTCTTATATATATATATATCCACCGCAGGCTAACTACACTTAACGCAATTCCAAAAAATGACCGATAAAAAGCTTCCAACTTCAGCGGCAGCTAAACCAGAAGACGTGGCAGTGCGTTGAAGCGAACTGCAGCAGCTCTCTTCCAAAAACCATAGCATATAGATGTATACACTGTGTGCAGGTCGTCGGAAAGACTGCACGCAGAGCGTTTTTTCTCTTGACATCGACTGTACGTCCCCGGGCGGCGGAGCTACTGTTTCGGGAGCCCACTTGTGTCTTGGCCCTGCCACCGCTTCTTCTTCTTCTTCTTCTTCTTCTTCTCGCGTGGTATGCGCGCGCAAAAAACACGTCGGACCGCCGTACATGTATAGGAGAAACGGGGCCCCCGAAACCATTCACTCTCTCTCTCTCTCTCTCTCTCTTTCTCTCTGGTTTGCCCGCGAGCGCCGCGCAGTGCATGCGGCTGGGGAGCCGAGGAGAGACGAGTCGAAAGACGATGAATTTCGATTCGCGAAGGAGCTGAAGAGAGGAGAAGAGTGTGTGCGGTGTGTGCTCGTATACGCGCTGAGGGGCACACTGCATACGACGCGTTTATACCATCTGACGTTTTTGGACAATTGTTGATGGTGCCGAGTTGTTGTTCGACGAACTACCTGCAGCCGAGCTTTTGTTGGGCTTTGACTTGGTACAGTTTTGACAAGATGCTGGTTATTTACTGTAAACGTTTATTTCTCGGTTAGTGGTTAAATTTGAAATATCGTTTTACGACAGGATTCGAGTATATAAATTTTTTTCAAATTATATACGATACTGTAATTTTGTAAGATTAATTTCTTAATTTTGGAAATCGTAACGAATATATATTTAAGAAGAGTTACTTTTAAATAAGTGAGTTACTCGCTGAGCACGAACTCTCGTAAAGAAAGAGAATGAAGATTGAAGTGCAAATAGTTACCGAAACATTTTTAAAAATCGGCCTCTCATACATTGATACATAATTCACAAATATACCGTTTCCAAAGTAAAACCCTCCCATATAACCACACAGAATATAAAGTTCCAAGAAGAAAAAAAAATCTATTTCGCCAAGTAGTTTACAGTGCAGTCCACAAATTTACATTCCAACCGCGTTCTTAAAAGGAGAAGGGATACAAGGAGAGAATATCGAGCTTTATACAGCCAAAGGGATACCTGCAGTAGGATCGAGCCAAGTTAAGTAGTTCGTTCCCTCGTAGGTCGAGTCCTATACACAAGCCAGTAGCGACGACCTGAAGAATGCCTCCAGAGGAGAAAGAGAGAAAGTTGATGAGTATACGAGAAAGGAGAGAGAGGGAGAAGAGAGAGAGAGAGGGGGGGGAGAGACTCCCGGAGAAGATGAGAAAGCGACAAAGAGGAGAAAAAGATAAGGGAGAGAGAGAGAGAAGAATGAGAGAGAGAAGAGGAGGAGAAGCGCGCAAAAAGAGAGAGGAGAGAGAGAGAATGCCGGCGAGAGACGTAAGAAGGGGGCAACAGGTGGATGGGGTTAGCGGTTTATCCCCAGCTAACGCCCCGAGTGATATCTACCGACTCGGTGAGGCTGTACTGCTGCGTGCGCCACGGCTCACGATCCTGGTATATAGTCGGAGCAGCTCTCGGGGATGAAGCTAAGCGGAGAGAGGAGAATGTTTTCGTGCGCAACTCTTGAGAGACTCCTGTGCGCTTGTAGCTACCTTTACTCGCCTTTTAACGCCTGCGTTTTCTACGATTCGTGTTTATGCTTGTGCTTTTGTTTCGTGAAAAGTGGAGTAGAAAAGATATTTAATGAGATGTAAAAAATTTTGTTGCCACTGCTGTATTGGAAAATCAATGTTTAAGATTCTGAATTACAACAACTTTTGTGATTCAATTTCATTTCATAGAGTATATTATTGAAAATAAAGGTATTGGATTGTATTTTTCTGGATTATTCACACAAATATATACAAAAAATATTAACTATTTACAACAAAGTTAAATATCGATTGATTTCATGTATAAAGGCGTCACTCTCTTAATCCGTTTTATAGTTTTTTCGAGGAATTCAAATCGCTCGAAGTGGAAAAAAAAAGAAAGAGCTCAGTCAAACTCTTTGCCGCGCACATATCGAGTTCTGCGCGAGTTCTTGTAATATCCTGACCCAGCCAATGATCGCAGCCAATTGATTTAAACAAATGATCTAATGTGCAAACGCGATCCACTCAAATTACTCGCGCCGTGCGACTCTACCGAAGCCTCGAGCCGCCTTGCTGCCGCCGCCACGAAAAGACGTCACCGATATTTGGCAATTGAATGACTCTGTGCGTCATACGCACTTTTGACGGACGGATTTAGATCGGGCGATATCCTAACGACTCTCGCATCGATCGCGGCTTATTGTCTTTCGTTAATCTCCCGATTATTATACATAAAACTGATTTTTTTTTCTTTACGGTTGCTTTGCGAGATTCGCTATGTTGGGTTGAATAATTATATCGTTACGTAAGCCGCGCGATATCTAACTGTATATATAGATATAGTTCATATTATAATGTTTGTCTTTTCGTTATTTACTCAGTAACTTTTTCCGCTATAATAGTACAGATTTGAAATTTCGACAGACGACAAATAAGTATAATACACGTTGGAACTTGACACTTGGACAGTGATTATTTTTATATATCTTTTTTGTCACGCTTACACGTATTGCGTTATGCGATTATAAAAGTCGATTATCTTACTCCGAAGGAAATTTAATTTTACATTTTTCGTAATTAATCGAGATTAAGATATGAAATTCAAGGCTACCGGCGGCGCTAATCGAAATCGATATAAGTAACTAAAACAAAAACAATTCGCATAACACGCATGCCTAAATCCGGAAATATGGATATAATCGAACTCAAACGGCTATGCAATAATTTTCTAAAAATACCGGTAATTAAAACGTAGAATTCTCTCAAATACGGAACTAACCATCATATTAAACATAAAAAAAATATATACAAACTGCACAAGGCATAAAGGAATTCATTTAGTATCTCGAAACATCAGCGTTATCTTTAATTAGCATTCACTGCACGATTTTCGAGAAATGAAAAATAAAGAGTACAGACGAATTAAGCCGGCGGCATCTAAGAGGCCGTTAACAGACACAACGTATACACGTCGCTAAATCAGAAAGCTTCGAGAGAAGCGTAAGCCTCGCGCGCAATCTTCTCACGGAAAACTTTATCCCTTTAGAAGCGACGTGGCAGCGATCGTCATGTATATGTGTGTGTGTGTGTGTGTTCGTGTGCGTTCGAGTGAGAAGCTCGGCTCGCGCTATCAAAATATCGGATGGCCGATATCCGTCGATAATTGGAGCCGCTCGCTCAGAGATAATCCGCGGATTGAAACATCTGCGATTACGTTACGTAAATCGCGTCCGGCATTCTCTCTCTCTCTCTCTCTCTTTCCTCCTGCATTATTCGCTCATATATTGATTACTGTTACGCGACTCGCGTAGCCGATCTATAATACTGGATTTCAATAATTCGAAAGTTCAAAGAGCCATCAAAGCGGCGAATTCACATCAATTCGTTATCTTAGGTAGACACTAGCTCGTCGATATTATGATTTAATCCATAGCAGCTGGATAAAAGTGCGTTTGATCATTCTATTTATTATCGATGGTGATTTGAATAAAGAAAAAATACGATTCATTCAATTTTGCCAAAATATCGAGTATTTACTCAGCACAGAGAATAATCTAAATAAAAGCTCGACACGCTATTTAATTTAACCACGCATGAACCACACGCACTTTTTTTTGTCAACGAATATTAAACCACTTGTTTTAGCCTCGACGTCATTATTCTTTCTATTGCGTTATATGAATGCACGACACGCGTATAACTGAGGTGCATAGAACCGTGCGATAAATTAGCAGAGTCTTCCAAATTATATCACGAGCTGCGAATCGCCGGAAGAGTGAGAAAAGTATAAAACGCTGATGAACTATCTGTTCGCAGACAAACGATAAAGGGAGAATTGCGAAGGGCTATAAAATGAGGAGTGCGTATATAAGAAGCTAAATTCATTGACGAGATTGTCGGACGGAGAACAAAGTAAAAGCGGGAGTTTTCGTAGTAAGAGGATGTTGCTGGCTGCTTCTAGCTTTACTTTGGAAGATATTAAAAATAGGAAATGGTACGATGCTAAATATAATGTATAATGCTCGAAGAATACCTTACGAAGAGATTCATTTGAATGTTTTTTATACGAATTTAATTTTTTGAAATTGAAAACATCAAATGACTAGGCTCTAGTAGAATGTCATTTTATTGACAAGCGATTAGAATTATGACCAGTTTTAAACGTTTTAAATCTAATGGCCATATTCTGGGCAAAATTTTTTTTACCATTTCTACCAGGGACGCGTGTCAATTAAAACAAACCAACTTTGATCAATTCACGTTTTTTTGAGAAGACAAAAAGAGTATAAAAGCACACTGTGCATAACCACCACTTTAATTCAATCGCTACTCGGTTATATACGCGCGACAATCAATGGTCGCTCACTTGCGCCGCGACAGCGTTATTTAAATCCCGCGAGAGTAAGTCTGCAAATCAACGAAAACTGCAGGACATATATGTATATACATACGACAATAATATATATATATAAATACTCGGATTCCAAAAGCCAAGTAGTCGACGACAAAAAAAAGGCGGCGCGCGCTGCACTCGTCGAGTAAAGCCAAATAACAGAGCTGAAAAGGAAGCGCGCGCACACACACACACACACTCATACACGTATATATATATATATATATATAGAAGAAGAAAGGGAGTGAGAATATATATATACATATATATACCGATATACGTATACGATCGGTAAATGATGAAAAACAGGAAGAGGGAAAAACACGTCGACATCGCGGGGGCACACACACGTTATATACTCTCATTCGATTCGACGTATCGACCACGGTTCTCTCCGTCTGCACCGAGAGAGCGAGAGAGAGAGATAGAGGCCGGATAGATGGATTACAATCATTCCGGGCGCAAGGGGTGGTCAAACAGCGTGACCGCCACTGCCCATACTATATACTTCTACCTATATGTATACCGCGAAACAGCAGCAGCACAATGCCAACGACGACGACGACGACGACGGCGGCGACGCGTATACGAATGCCATGCATACGTATTAAACGTGTGTGTGTGTGTGTGCAAACCCACGGGGGAACCTTTCTCTCTCTCTCTCTCTCTATGTAATTCAGCGATTCCAGGAGATGCGCGGAGCTCTGGAAACGTAGAGTGCATAATGCGGATGTGTCTATTCCGTTCTGGCTATGGCTGGAGTCGAGCGATTCTGTGGATCTGTTTCTTTTTTCTTCCTCTTCTATGAATTGGCGTGGGTCTGGTGTTATAAGGTTAGGGAAGAGAGCTGCGGTTGCGCGACGCGAGTTGAGTTTGACTGGGACTGCTTCGGTCGATGGGTAGATTGGAGGTATAACGCTAGTGAGCGACGTTAATGAACTTGTAAATATTTGTGTTTTGCGTTAATTAGCGTATCGATATAGTAAGTTTGCTCGGGCTTTCAGATATCTAGTATATCAGTTTGGTTTTGACAAAAAAAGTTTGGGTTCGATACGAACGAATGGATTCTCACTATACTCGAGAATATTTCAGAACTTCGATAGAATCAAAATGCTTTTTTATACAGACTTGCAATATTCGATATCTTTATTTTCTCGAAGGATATATTCCACGAATAAGTCGATAAAGAGCGGATATCGAACCGAGACAACATTAATCAACGATAACTGCAATAACGTAAACTACTATGTAGTCAAACTACAATTTATGTCAAAAAAAAAAAAAAAAAAAATTGTTCCATTCATCGAAGACACAAAAAAGTACCTCCAGAATTTTTTTTGTCGCGTATACGCACGCATCTCATATAACACAATCGCAGTAAATATCATACTTCGCAATCTTCACAAAGAGAATATCGCGAATCTCGGTGAATACACCTTATAACCTTATCCCGGTGTGCACGCGCCTCTCGCGATCCGTTATACCGAGTATATAGAGATTTTTCGTCAGTCGCGTCGAAACACGGCGACGCGTTCGCGTTTCTTTGAATTTATTCAATGAGAGCAGAGCTCTCTGTGCACTTTTTGCGGTTCTCTGCCTTCGTGCACGCGCTGCTGCGAGTATTCGCGATGAGAAGAGAGAGAGAGAGAGAGAGAAAGGGGAGAAGAGGCGAAAGGTAGAGGCGGCGAATGAATTTGTCGAGAGGCAATTATCGGTATTTCGAAAAATGCTCTTTTTCATCGACTCTTCGGTTTGGCTTTGCTGATGTAATGGACGCGGGGACTTTAAGCTCTGGCAATTTGCGAAATTATAATACGCGCCTTACGAGCTGGTTCTTTTTTCTCTTTGCGCCTTTTCACACGTTGTATTTGGAGCGTACAAGACTGCTGTTTTGGCTCGAAGGATCGCGGGAATCCTTCACACGCGAGTTTATACCGATGGTCGCAATTCTGTCATTGGGACGTAAGAGACAATTCGCACGTTCTTCTTTTTACCTCGAGGAAATCAAATGATTTAAATCGAGGAAAAAAGGACTTTGTGAATGAAATAAAATATATAGTGCAGAGTTATACCGGTTAAAAACAAATTCCAACTATATAAAAAGGTAGATCTCGTCCACTTTGAATCCATGAAAAACCATGACATTCCATTCAATTTACGATTCACAACAGGTGTTAGAAAAGTCAACGTGACAGACCAAACGAATTATCGGCCATAACAGATAAAGCCGAAGAGTTTCGTAAAATTTCGTTAGCTCGACTATGTCGCCGTATCTGCTTAATCCCTCGGAAAACTATTACAGTTACTGTACAAACACATCGGAATAAAGGGGCCAAATATGCAGCGCGTTCGCAAGTCTGCTTTTGGATACATGACGCACTTGTGTATGCACACGTGGCGTTGGAAAATGCACGAACTTGGAACAAGATATATATACGTTGGAAGTGCAGTGTATTAATGCGTATTGGTGAGAAAACGGGGAGGGAAAAAGAATGAAATATGAAACGTTAATGTCTGAAAGCGATATTTTCAAATGTTCGCACCTAAATAAAATTGTTTTTCGTGCATAAAACAAACGGATAATTAATCATCTCGTGGTCACAATTAATTCACAATTAATTCACCGCTTTGCATTGCTCACGAAGCAGTGGCACACGATTCTCGCGTAAATACTGAAAAAGGGATTATACCGCATGACAATTACGTAAATAAACACTAGATTGCACAAAGTATACACGCGGCGTCCAGGGAGCAGGGAAAAGGAGCTTTCGTTGGAAATAGCGGAGCACACGCGTATATATACGGTAGCTGTTTCCCCCATACACTTTAATTGACGCGTGTGTGGCTGGCAGTGTATAAGGGAACGCATTCGCCGAAGCCCTAAACGATTATCCCAAAAGCAGCAATCAACTTTTCTACTGTAATCACCGCGCGAAACGCGCGTGTATACGCCTCGCGCTCGCAAACGCCAACATCTTTAACTTCGTATAATGCACCCGGCCGTCGATTCTCTGCATCATTTATCACGTGCAACCGAAAGCGTACGCGTATTATTGAAACGTCGAATAAAAAAAAAAGAAAGATAGAGGAGAGAAATGTAGGAGCTGATGGAGAGCGAAGCAGAAGACGCATTTACACGGGTCGAGGGCTCCGGCCGTAGTGTGTATATATTCATATATATACGTGTATAGACGGGAGAGAGAAGACTCGTGCGCGCGCCTTCCGGTTCCAGCGTCGCGCGCGATGACCCATAGGTATAACTGGATTAGCGGATTACCGAGCACGCATTCTCTCTCTCTCTTCCTCTTGCTCTCGCTTATGGCCTTTTGTATACATGTACACGTATACCCGAGAGCCAGTGTGCCTGCGTGCGCTTCCCTCGCTCGCCGAATCGACTCGTGGATCGCGCAACGGATTTCGAGCTTGACATTGCCATCGGCAAACTGTTATACGTATATACGCAGTGTGCGCGTGTGTGTGTGTGTGTGTGTGTATGGTTTGCCGCGACGATGCGTTTGGGCCGAAGAACTTCGTTTTAGGCGGTATGGATCTTTTGAACGATTGTTTCGAAAGTTATTGTTACTGATGCTGTTATTTTTTATTGTAAATCAAAATAATGACTGATCAAATTATAACTCATCGTGTCTGCAATGAAACATTTTAATTCTACATGTAATTTCCTTGATGAGTTGTTTTTATTTTTATATTTGCACACTTTTCTTAATCTGTACAACAAAGCTTTTTTTGGACGCGAATCAATTGACCTTTTATCGCTTATTTATTGTGCATTTATCTCGCATATTATTCAGCTCAACAATATTAAAGAAGATAAATAGCGCAGTAATACACAAAAGAATCGGGAGATTATACGAGCGCGAGTAAATCACGATTTGCGAATTCCGATTTTTATAATTCCATGCCGCGCGGCCTGCGATAATAACAATTATTATCATTGCAAACGTCTCACCGCCAATTATACCTCACAATTTATTTTCATCAAAACAGACATAATATATATATATAACAAGCATAAAAGAAAAGATAAAAAAAAGCAAGCAGAAGCAGGCGAACCAAGAGCCAAAAATGCAGCAACGAGAGTGAGAGAGAGAGAGAGGGATAGAGAACAAAAAGAATATACCACGCGCGGGAATCCACAAAAGCCAGCGGAAGCTAAAAGCCCTTCGCGCATATAATCGGGGCTCGTTAACGATCGTCCGATCGCCTATATACATATACATATAAACGCGAAACTATACGCGAAACCGCCTCGCGGAGACATGCAAGCGAGATCGCGGTCTCTCCGACTCTCTCTCTCTCTCTCTCTCTCTCTCTTTGATTCGTTGCATCGGCGGCGGCGGCGGCGCGGCCAAGCCATAAACGTGGTCGCGCGCGGCAGGAAGAAGGCAGGGGCACATCCGTATCGTGGTCAGAGCCCGTGACCCCCCGCACGAGTCCTCCTACACACACAGGCACACACACACAAACACACGCGCAGGCATTTAAATACATACGTTCGTACGCGAAGTGCACGGCTCGAGGATCGCCCAGAGATCCGCCCGCGGTTTTACCAAGGATTATCCTGCCCTCCCTCTTCCTCCCCCGTTCCCTTTCCACTGTTTCGCACACCCGACTCTCTTTTTACTCGAGCCCCCGGTATTTGCTGCTGCTGCTGCTGTTGCTGCTGCACGTATATAGTTTTTTGACTCTTTTTCGCCTCTTCTATCCTGCTGCTGGGCTTTGAAGAAAGAGAGAGAGAGAGAGAGAGTTCGTGTGTTTTCGACATCGCTGCGGAGCGAATCTTTTTCTCGCGCGCTCTCCAGCGCATAGGATAGTTTTGATGCTTTTTGGGAGGGATTTTAGAGGGCTGCAGCGTTTCACGGATCCGATGCTCGACGCGTTTAAAGACTTTCCGCCCGACCGTGGATATATTCTCATGGGTTTATTGGGTATGATGGGTGTGGTTGGAATGGCTTGCGGGTGTACAGATGGATACGCGCCTTACGCTCGATGTTTGAACGCTGGTTTTATAATTTTTTTTTCAATTATTAAATTTTCTTTTGGCAAAGCCGTACGTTTTTTTATTTCTTAAAAGAAATTTATTTTGTGTAATTATAAGTGGTGTAACACAACTGGGATTATTGAATAAAAATTGTTATTTCTACTTGTTAAAAATTAGACATTCCCAACACTTTAATAATTGCGTGTTACCGCGAACTTGGTCTCGTGTGCATCATAATTACGTTCGATAAACATAGCCTTAGAGTACATCATGAAATTGATTGATATATTCAATTTTCAGAACTTTCAAATATATATGTACACCCTGTCTAGTACGACATTTATAATATTATTTAATTTTAGCTTTCAACTATAACCATAGAAAAATTAATAATATGAATTTCCCATTTTCTATACATCGAACCATGAAAACCACATAGGCGATTCTCTATAAATCGCGCTTTAACTCGATAAGCCGAAATCACTCGGTGACGTGTATCAATGGCAAACATTGGTCCTCAACCCATATTCCCCTAATGCGAGAAACGAAACCCATATCCGCATCAACATAAGACCAGCCACGACAAAAGGTCCACATTAAGAATCGAGTGATGATGAACGCCACATTATGCAGCGGCAGCAGCATCAGCAGCAAAGAGAGAGAGCGAGAAGCGTCGGACGTCGAGGGGCGCGAACTAGCGCGGAAATCACTGGGGTGGCCAATTGGCTGTGTAATGCTTGACTAAGGGGTTGTGTCTGACTCTCTCTCTCTCTCTATCTCTCTCCTTCGCTCGAGGCACCCTCTCTCTCTCTCTCTCTCTCTGCTCGTGGGTATACCGCATCGGAGAGCAACTTTCTATGCAACGGAATGAGCGCTCGAACCACTCGATTTGCTTCCACGCGCTTTATTAGCATTGCGAGGGATGGAGCGGCGCTTTAGATGTGGCAATGTGAAGGATGTATTGGGAAATTAAATGGGTTGGTTGGGACTTTTGTCAGGCGGGGTGAAAAGCGGTAGTGTGGCTGATTTTCAACAGTTCTGTTTTTTTTTATATCGAGTTACGAGTGATTTTTGATTGACAATTTACTGTAGTTTTTCTGCAATCTTGTAATTGAATCGAGTGAATAGTTTGAATTAGAATCTAAAAGGTGCACTTCCGTTTCATTTTGAATGTGCATTGGATTAATACTAATTTACACGTGTCGTTTGCGAAAGCGAGTATGTCAACACAGCGAAAGGTGTACATTTGCTTTTCAAATCGATAAGTTCCTAATGTTATACCGGGAATATCGTTTTTAATACCAAGCAATTTTTCCATATAAATTACTTAAATACACAAAGCAATTATTTGTTTACAAAGTCAAAGAGTTTTATAAACAATAACTTTACATTACAATCATTGAAATTCAAACTCTTTTTTTTCCGATTGCCCAATGATAGCAGCTTTAAAAGCCAAGCAATGATAATTCGCATTACCCGATGAACATGCATTATCCTAATATTGAGATAATCTGCTTACGCTCGTTAATTTGTAGCACATTTCGCAAAGTTCGAAATCGTGAAATATCGAGTAATACAGATCCCGTTCGCAGTCTTCTAACTTATTTTTGAATAATACTCTTTTCAATGAACAAACTTGAAGCAAACTATTTTTACCATCTCTGCCATTGCATAATCTCTTACTTCTATAACTCGATCTACTTAACAAATCGTATAATCTCGAATGTTTGATAATAGTACTAATATTGTTACATTATTATTTCATTCGTGTTTGTCTTATTACTTTGTAACGGACTACGCCGCACGAATGACTGGAAAATCGAATAAACGTCTGTTCCGATGCGCTCGATTTCCCCAAAAACAATAATTTTGTTCCCAGAACAGGTCTGCAATATAATGGCATAATAATCCATTGAATCGGCTTTTCGTTTCCCAAACAGGGACGACATTCGATACCATTATAAGCGAGCAATTAAATATCAGCTACTACGACGGTGTATTCGGATTACAGGCCGGCCGTTTATTATCGCGAAAATCTGAGAAATAAAGGGAGATGCAGCACATCCGCGGCGACGTCCTTGAAAACGGAGCTCATCCAATGTCATCGGCTCTCGGCTCTCATCTCCCCCCCCCCCTCTACTTCCCCTTCACCACCCGAATATAATACAGAAACAGTACATCCATCGGCACTGGCACGCATATATATATATACTTTATGTTATAAGGAGCTCCCACGTAGGGGACTACTCGATTTACCTGAACCTGATCGTTTTTCGTGTTGGCAGCCACCCAGGCTTCGGCAAAGGTCTCCATAGCGCTCTGAAAATCCATCACCTTCCCTCCGAAGCAGGGCCGAACTCTCTGCACTCTCTCTGCTCTCTCTCTCTCTCTTTATCTTCTACCTTGTCTCTCCGTGTGCGAGTGTTGTCTCGTTATTACGGAAGCAGTAGCAGCAGGAGCCGCCGCCATTCGTGCACCTCTGGCTCTGACTCGTCGACTTCTCTCCTCTTCCTTCCCTTCTCGCTGCAGTTTTTCTTTTTCGCTCTTTTCGGCTGGTTGGACCTCCTCGCTTCTCTTCGCGGCGCGTCTTTACGACATGCCGCTACTCCCGAGACCTCGAAAAATCACTGCAAGCCAATTCGCGCTAATCGTCGAGTACCGAATCGTCATCATCATCACCATCATCATCATTATCATCATGATCGTTGACAAGACTCGTTAATCGCTTCTGTTGTCTAGATAAGCGTGGATTAAGGTGGGTGTGTATGCGCTCGCTCGCGTTACGTGTGCGCGCGGTTGGTGTTCTTTTGTTATCTGTGCTCGACTTTTTTTTTCTCTGTCTCTCTGTCCTCTCACTCGCCTGGGTTTACAATCGAGCGACACGCACACCTGAAATTAAACACTCGCGACGCCACCGGATGTTAACCACTGGTTGGCTATACCTCATACGAATAAAAAAAGAAAACAACTTTTACCTCACTGCCGTTCCGTTTACTTTCATTCACCCGAATATAATGTCATCGGATTCGTGGCATCGCGATCCTTTTTTTTCCCCCTACGCACTGCAAAATATCACTCGCTACGTATAGTTCAATTATCCACTTTGGCTATAAGATCCAGGCGCTGTTTTATTCCGGATCTGTCGTCTAACGCAATTTATCGACTAAACTAAATATTGTTTTACACGATTTATTACACAATACTACACGATCTATTATGTCTGTAAACGTAAATTGCACTGTTACTACTGTCCCTGCCTTCTTCTTATACAAGCACACTATAAGCACCGGTCGGCTGTATACAAAAACCATGGATACAGCAACGAACCATTTTACAAATGTCTCCAACGGTATATAACAAACGTAACACTTGGATGTATATCCTTATCATATCCCAAACATCCTCGTATCGGTACACACTGTCTTACCGACTCCCAACCACGTCCATGAACTCGAAATATACCTGCACCATCGTCACCCGTCAGTCTATTATCATTCTTATATCCTATCACAGTCTGTCATCCACATCGATCTATATCCCCGGTACGGTCAGTCTTGCGATATATATCCTATATCACTGCTAAATCACTGCTAATCATCGTCCAAGGAAGGCGTGTGCATCGGTACATCATACCTCGGTAGAAAAGCACTCGCGTTTCTCGTATAATTCGCGCCCACCACACGCATAAATCTCTCTATATATGTACATATACGCAGGTTCGCAGCGTGCGGCGCTCGAGCCGCGACTAAGCCGAAGCGTGTGTTGTTGCCGCAGCCTCGGCTTCTGCTGCTGCTGCTGCTGCTGCTGTTGCTGGTGGTGGTGGTGGCCCTCCCGCTCTCTCCCATACGTCGCGCTCTACTCCATTCCCCCCTCCCTTGCCTCTGCGTCTGTCTTCCTCGAGCGAGGCTCTCTCTCTCTCTCTCTCTCTCTCTCGCGCGCGCGCACTCTTCCGCCCTACCCACACGATTTACCACCCCCCACCCTCGTCGATTTATACACGCTCACACGTACACGGCGAGAGTCTCTCTCTCTCTCTCGCGCGCGCTCTCACCCCTTCCTTAAACTCCGCTACTATCTTGGCGCGCTGCAGTTATCTGCACGCTAGCTAGAGAGAGAGAGGGAGGGAGGAAGAGAGAGAGAGGTGGTGTGGTACACGTCCGGTAAGCGCGTATACACCGCGGCTGCCGCTGCTGCTGCTGCTGCACGGATGCCCCTCTTTACCTTACTGGATTGGTCCTTGGCGATGGAGGAGAGAGAGAGAGAGAGAGAGAGAGAGAGAGTGTGCGAGTCTATCCTCCCGTGGGGGTGTGCCTTTTCCCTCCCGCGAGATAAGAAGCCGAGCGTCGAGTGGGCTGTGAGGATAGAGGACGATGCGGAGAGGTGGAGGATTGCGACTAGCGACGAGAGAGAGAGAGAGAGAGATTAAAGGGGTATGAGGTACTGCAGCCATGTCGAGTGGGAGGTTGCGAGAGGATGGGTTA
Organism: Megastigmus dorsalis; assembly: GCA_900490025.1. Classification (NCBI taxonomy): domain Eukaryota; kingdom Metazoa; phylum Arthropoda; class Insecta; order Hymenoptera; family Megastigmidae; genus Megastigmus; species Megastigmus dorsalis. The sequence goes on along the minus strand of UELU01137858.1, from coordinate 9,540 downwards.
GGTGCAGGCTATATTGTTGATGAGGCGAGAGAGGGGTGGAGATAAACTTTTGGCTTTGTTGGTTGGGATGTGTGCTTGGGAGGAGAGAGAGGATACGTTGTCGAGGATGTTCAATGTTGTTGATTATGACTGTCTAGCATTCCCTTCGATGCTTTGCGAATATAAAGATTGTTATGCGATGTGCAGTTGTTTTATTTGCTTATACTTCTGAAGTAATTCGATTTTATTTTCGCAAAATTTGCTTCAGAAATCTTTATTTTATTTATGGAATAAGAAAAGAGACTTGTATGCAAATGATAAATAATTGTGTTGAATTATCCATTTCTTGTTGAATCATGTGAAAAATGAAACACAACGTTATTTCCAATATAGTTATGAGTCCAATAACTAAAAATATTAAAGCACATGCGTATCGCTATAATAAGCTTTCACACAATCAAGATTAATTTTTATTATCGTATTAAAGTCTTATTGATCGTCCGCTTGATCCCTACGAGTATTATTCAACGATATATGAATTGATCACTAAACATTACAGCTACGATCACCAGAACCGATTTGACGTAATGTTTATAAAAGTTTGCAATCAGCAGGTAAAATATTACAGCACCGAAACATCTTGAAACACAATTTCATGATCCAACGACTGACATACGAAGAAATATATTAAAGCGTAGCTCCATCACGCGCTAGAATGGATGAATGAGAGGGAAGCGAAGTAGGAGGAACAGAGTATGAGTATAGGAAGGGCGACGCTATCTACGTGTGGTCACTCGGTACATCCCAATGATGTCCAATACCAGGCTTCTCTCTCTTTCTCTCTGTCTCTCGTTCAGCCGCTCCTCGACGACCATTTCCGGTATATGCGTTATCGAGTTTACTGGAAAGAGAACGAGCAGACGAAGATTCCGTATATCGTCGCTTTTCTGAGTATTGCTAGGCGTATTAATAGACCTATCCTCTATCGCTCGATGTGAGCGATGTGTGCACGAAATTTTAAGCTGCTTAATGTTTTCTAATTTTGGACGGTGATCGCATTCAATTTGAATTACATGTTAGTTCTAGTCACAGATAGGTTATAACTTACTTTATTATTTTCTGCAAAATGTACAGTTGTCTGATCGATGAAAATCAAATTTATTTTTAATTCATCGTTGCTTAATTAATTGTATAATTATTATTTAGAACTAAATGATTTGATAGTTTCCGATTTCATTTTGGAAATTTTTGACTAAGAAAAAGTATATTTATTTTTTATCGATAGCTTGTTTGTTTGCATGAAATCATAATGGATTTATGAATTCGTCGTATTGCGATAGAAAACATACGCCTAATAGGGTTCGCACTTTGATTAACGGTCGATTACTTTAAAGCTAATCAAATTTCAAAAGCTATATTAAAATTGATTTAAAACAAAACTTTTCATACTAAATACCTAAGCTCTGAATGTATATTTTTATTTAAGAATCTGTACTAGAATGTAAACCATAAAATCTCATTTTTTATATAAATATCCACTTTTTAGTACAATACAACTTTCTTATGCTTAATAGCCAATGATAAAGTCTTATAATTGGATATTATGACATTTTCAACTAAAAATACGACACTTTCTTTTACATATAAATATAGTGAAAACCCAATAAAATCAAATGCTTACACATTCACATGAAAAGTTTCCCATTTTTTATTCGATCCACATGAATTAGCTATATAACAGCATTTCATACATTGGCAAAACCACACACTCGCGGTACCTCGAATCATCGTCCAAGCGTGAAAAAAAGCTCCTTAGCCCAGCTTCTCCATCGCCTAGCAATATCCAGCCACAATTCACGCATTCGACGTACACCGAATCACCTCCCCCCAAAAAAAGATGAAAAGAAAGGGCGAAAGAAGAAGAAGAAACAGCGGAGAGCAGTGAACGAGAAAAAAGCCACCGCGGCGGCGTTGACGGCGCCGACGACGCCAAAACGAAATAAAAAGCAGCGGCATTCTCGTAAACTACACGCACATACCCGGAATCGCGAGCTTTCAGCACCCGCGCGCACAGCTTTGAAAAAAAGAAAGAAAAGGAAAAAAAAAGGAAGAACACAACAGAACTACCCTCTAGTATAAAAGTAGTAAAAGAAGGACAGAGCCCTATAAATAAAACCCATGTAAATACACGGCGCAAGAAGTAGACGTCGCGTCGATTCCCATAGTTATATATACGAAAGCCAGAAGACTGAGAGAGTGAGAGAGGGAGAGGGAGAGAGACCAGCAGCAGCACATAACGATTGCATCCGATCGCGACTGAAGCGAGGGAAAGAGGGAGAGAGAGAGAGAGAGAGAGAAGCAGCAGCAGCATAAAGCTCCCTCCTCGGAGGGCGAGCTTTTGCCCGAGATATCTGTATCCCTCATCCTTGGTCGGAGGGAGTGGGGGCGTGGTATGGAGGAGTCGGAGCGGTAGCGGTTGGCCGGCAGAGCTTGCGCCCCGCCGAGGCGGAGCTTGCGCGAGGTGACACGCCTTCTCTCGCTATGTGCACCGCTCGATGAGATATAGAGAGAGAGAGGAGAGAGAGAGGGAGCCAGAGCTTTTGCCCCGCGAGAGACCGAAATCTCGGGAAAGGTATACAGGCTTTGCTTCTAGATGTGTATAGCCCCGCGTCTAGAACTAGGATACATCGGACCGCTGCTGCTGCTGCGGCTCTCCCACTTCCTGGCTCGAGTTTTACCGGCGGCGAGAGGAGAGGCGCGGCGGTGCTGCACACGGACTTGCAGCGCGCGTATACACAGCACACCTGGGCTTGTATCCGTACACCTTTACACCGACGAATCTCGCCGTTGATGTCGTGCTACGCAGTTGACGTTTTATAAATGTGTTTAGCCGATGAACTGGATGTGATTTACTGGATTTTTTTTTTGAAAATATGTGCTGCCTTCCGGTAGACCTGTTCAAAAGCTTCATTAACATCGAGGAAAAGATTCATTTTAAATATTTAGCTATTGTATAAGCATTGAAAAGTAATAGCATTCTAAAGCTGAAACCCTTTTTGGATTCTGGAACTTTGATAGCTCGACAATGCTGGAGCTTTACGTGCTTCGTTGCCTATTCACGCAGAATTATCATTAATCACAGTGAAAATACGACTATTTCATCGATCTTCAAAGATTATTAAAAGTAAAATAACATTTGTAATATCGTTTCTTAAAAGAATTTTGACCTAACCATAAAACAATGGAACTACGTGCAGTCTACCGAAATAAAAAAAAAGCGATGTAATTAAACAGACATAAAAAACGTGCGGGATTAAATGGAAGGAAAAAAAAAGGGAGGAAAGAGGGAAAAGAGATAAAAGAGGCATTGAGTAAGAAAAGTCGAGGGAAAGAATTGGAAGCGGTGTTAGAGGAGAGAATAACGTATGCCCAGAGCTAATTTGCCGGGAGCTTTGCGTGCAAAATTACGAGAGACAGAGCGCGATGCATCCGAATGTCCTGCAGGGTTCAATTTCCCAGCCACAATCTTCATTATACCCTCTTCTTCTCATCTTGCACTTTTCGCGAAGCTTCTTCTCGGTTTTTCCTCAACGTATCCTATTGCTTAATACTTTATGAACATGTTTGGAAATTAGTTTACAGCAATCCTCAAATATTTCGAATAGCGATATTATTTGTGGTTATTCCAACCAGAATTTTATTGGAGCGGACAAATGTTAGTTTGGTTTTTGTCGAATTAGGCGAAACAAAACATAAATATTAACAATATGAGCATACGCAGAATTATAAGATCACATACACTCAATTAGAGATAAGAACATTAAAAAAATTTAAAACAAATTATATTACAACAATTGACTTACATATGATTATAAATCATTCTAGCATGGTTTTGAGAAAAAAATCGAAAAGGTTAAACAAAGGTTAAACGAATTTTGGAATTTTTAAAAGGATAAAATTATTTTCTTATGATAAGTGATAAAATACGAAATGCTTACTAGTTAATAATAAAGTTTAATAATCTCATAGTTAATCAGAAATAGTAAAACGTAAGAAGGCACGTTTACGACATTGGCATGCTGCCGAGCCGTATAGACTGCAACCCGATACACTTGGAAGCTTAGCTGCAAACTCCACTTGGGTGCACTTGGAAAACACGCGCAATTAATTCAGTAGCAATAAAATGAAGTAACCGGTAGCTCATGTAAATAAGAACAGAATGCAAATATAATTTTGCATCAACTTTTAAAACTGATTATATAATTTCTTCACTGCATACTTTATTACACTACACTTTTTGAATTGATAAATTCTAATGGATATTTTATTTAATACACAGAATGGCATTTGGTGTGGCTTTGAGTAAAACTTACAAGTGACCTAATACATAGATTTGCGCAACAGAACATATTGACTGTTTCAAGTAGGTGATGTCTGTAACTAGTCAGCCTAACCATTTATATATAATATTAATCCTTCGTCACCGAATCTTTTCACTTTACACAATCAAGAATACTTGACGTAAAAAGTCATAGCATTGAATGCTTTAGGATATACATCTCAGTAAGTACACAAAAGTATAAACGACATTGCATTGAATCGATAGCGCTAGATCTCTCTAAAAATCCCTTTCAAACTCATCCTCCACCGCTACGCGCGCATGTCCAATAACCAACATAAATCCAAACCATCCCAACCGCAGAGAGCCGAACAATAAAAAAAAAACAACTGCATACTCGTCTGACGTGCCAAGAAGAATCGCTCTAAAGCAGGCATTAAACTGCGAATCGGCAGACGCGCATAAAAGACCTATACCACCTCTCTCTCTCTCGCTTATTATCCTCCTCACTTTGACGATACACCCACCACCCTCAACCTTACGCCCACACACGCACATATATATAGATACACAATGCAAGCATCTCTCTCTCTCTCTCTCGCGATAAACCCCGCTATACTCTGTTTTCGTTTATAGACTCGCTCTCGGCGGTTTCTTCCTCTCTCTCTCTCTCTCACCCCCGTGCCGAGCAGCGGAAACAAACCGAGTGTATCACTTGCGGTGTAGCGCCTGGGTGAATACACGCTGCACACGTACGCGTGCGTTTGCGTGGGGGGAGGGGACAGAGGTGGGGGGCAGAGGCGAGGGGTGGAGGAGGAGGGCCGTAGCAGCAGTAGCGTCAAGGTACAAATTGAAAACCATTCAGCGAATCTCTCCCCGGCTGCTTGGCGCTCGCAAGTGTTAATAAATTCAGGTTTACGAGGGTCTCACCGCGCTGAGGGTCGTCGTTATGGATCCATCTATCTATCTCTCTCTCTCTCTCGCTCGCTCGCACGAGAGCCTCGGTCTTATGCGGCTCTCTCGCTTTACATTAGACATAAAAGCCCGACTGTCTCTATCTCTATCTCTCTCTCTCTCTCTCTCTCTCTCTCGCTCTCGGTTGTACGAGAAACAGCTTTGCACGCGAGTACTACATCGACGTCGAATCTTCCGTACCCGCGCGACGCGGTACAGATGTTTTCCCTTCAATTCGATCTTTATATGCGCGCATCCCCCGCAGTCTCGAGACCCGCGGGGGATATATTATTTTATTGGTGTTTCGTTGCTTTCGATTGTCGCGGGAGATGGACTTTTTTTTTTATTTTCTCGGATTTTTCCGTTTTCCTTCGCTGCGATGTTGATTAATCGTTTACTGCTGTACTATTTAGGAGCTGATTTAAATGATATTAATGAAATATTCTGGGGCATTATCAGATATTGAAGAATCATAATTAAAAGAATTATAGTTTGAAAGAATTTGAAAATGCTAATATAATGAGATGTAAAAAGGTCAAAACCATTCATAAATTCAAAATATTTAAAAAAAAGGCTTTAAAATCAGAAAAACTCAAATATTTTAAAACTTATTAACCTAATGTTTGGAGAGAATATACAACTCTCAAGGTATAAAAATGCTACTTATGAATAAAATTTTGAATAGGTTAGAACCGTTTTTCTCCAAATATTGAATGTCATAGAAACTTGTTTTTTTTTCGTAATATCATTATTTTCTCAAAAAATAACAAATCGAAATACAGATGCACACACATTCACACACACACACACACACCTATGAAAAAACATTCTGAATAGTAGTCAATTTTTGGAGTCAATTTTTAAGCATTTATGAAATTTTTTTTACCGTTACAAAACTACCTCTCCGAGGAAGCAGAACATTGCGATGATTTGCATCTCAAAGTGAATCCTGCCCTCCGATTCGGCATTATCCCTGCTTTAGTCACACGAATTATCGAAGTTTCGATGCACGAACGACAAGCTTAAGTACTGGGAAATTTCTCTCTATATATATGTACGAAAATGGGAATAATTCCCTTCTGTAAATCGCAAAACACGCGTGCCGAGATTCCGGCCTCTATACTCTCCTCGTCGTTGTCGACGTCGGGTACGAGGAGAGAGTTTATTTGACGTAATCCCTTACTGGAACATGTAAGGCCTTTGAGGTTGACGAGCGAAACATAGAATCGAAAGTTAGCGGAATAGCGAATAGAATCGCAGTAGATTTGCCCGAGCTTCGCGTTTCTCTCTCTCTCTCTCTCTCTCTCTCTCTCTCTCTCTCTCTTTCTCTCTTCTTGTAAGCATTCCATCAATTAATCGGATTTAGTTTCGTGACAAAAATCAAACTAGATGAAACTTTCTTTCTGAAAATTACTGATATGACTGGAAAACATTTAATCGCGATCATTTACTTTTTTTGCAGAAAATACGTTTGCGTAATATATTCTAGTACTAAATACTTTCCAATTTTTAGTTATTGTATGCCCAGAACTTTGTATTGTTTCATTATAATTTGGACAATAAACCAACATTTTCGTCTCCCATTCTACGTAAGTTTTTATTGTAAAATTTAGCTATAAACAATTTTATAAATAAGTCGCTCAAAATATTTTTTATATATATTGTCAAGTTCAAAAAGTAATAAGGTGGGAAGGCGAAATTACATGTAGGTATGAATCATGAATACATGATAAAACTTTATTTTTACAAAGTCAGTTTATAAAATACTTTTGTTATACGTCATAAGTGTTATATAAATTAATGTATATATTGTCGTTAATTATGACAATACGATAAAACTTAAAATAAATTATTATTTATATACAAAATAATTGTTTCAATTATCAAGATCATCAGGCTAATGATTTTCCTGCACTAGATTCAACAATTCGTCTTAAAATCAAGTCTTATATTTACAAAGGGCACATGATAATTTTACACCTTACGTTGAGTGATTTCTTTTCATATGCTTATCGAACCAAATCTTATACTTGAATTTTTTATTGCACACAGAGCAAACATAGTTATACGAACAAATTTTATAGTGAACTTTACGTTTGTGTTGTGACAATGCACTTAAACTGTTACCTGTATATTCGCAATATTCGCATTTTTTCTGAGAGTTTGATAATCCACATGCCTTCTCGTGCACGTCTATAAGATAACTTTTCTTCTTGAACCCCTTCTTACATTTCGAGCACATGTAATAGACATTCGGGCCCATTATTGCGTGCTGTGTAGCTTTATGACGATTGAGAGCTGCATTATAATATGTCTCAAAGTCACATTCGGAACACTTGATTGGTGTTTCGAGTTTCCCGACTATCTTTTTTATAGTATAAGAACAGGCTGCGGGTAATGTTTCGGCATGGCATTGTTTGTAAATTTTATCGGCTGGATGCTCTGGACTATTTAGGAATATTTCATTACTGTTTTGACAGTTATCGAACGCTTCCTGCATAAACATCCTTCCTATGTAAGTTTAATCGTAAAATTTAATGGCAAGTAGTTTTATAGATAAATTGTTTTATAATTATTATAAATTTACCTTCAGTTCTGCTTTGTCCACTAGCATTAGAGGTAGATTCTATTATGTTATTGAACTCATTATGTGGATTAGTTTCGTTTTCTAATATTGAACCACATTGATTGTAGATCGTTTTAGAATCATGTGTTAAAGTTACTATATAACCGCCATGTTCCTTATCGATATAAACCTTTCTTGAATGGTGATAGTCTTTCGGATTGATTACTGTATGCATTCTAGCTTTGTGATCGTTGAGAATTTTATTATTATATGTCTTAAAGCCACATTCGGGACACTTGATTTTTGGCACATTGATGTTGGAAATTTTAATGACTGGATGCTCTGGAGTATTTAGGAATATTTCATCAAATTTTGGATAGTAAGCGAACGCTTCCTGCATAAGCACGCTTCCTATGTAAGTTTAATCGTAAAATTTAATGGCAAGTAGCTTTATAAATAAGTAGTTTTATAATTATTATAAAATTACCCTCAGTACCGTTTGGTCCACTAGTATTAGAGGTAGAATCTATTAAGGTATTGAACTCTTCATGTGGATTAGTTTTGTTTACTAATATTGAACCATATTGCTCATAGATCCTTTTAGAATCAGGTGATAAAGTTAATATATAATCGCCACGTTCCTTATCCATATAAAGTTTTCCTGAATGGTGATAGTCTTTCGGATCGATTACTGTTCTAGCTTTGTGTTCTTTGAGAATTTTATTATTATATGTCTCAATGTAAGTTTAATCGTAAAATTTAATCGCAAGTAGTCTTAAAAATAAATTGTTTTATAATTATTATAAATTTACCTTCAGTGTCGCTTTTCCAGTCGCTAGATTCCATTATGTTATTGAACTCTTCATATTGATCATAGATCCTTTTAGAATCAGGTGATAAAGTTAACATATAATCACTATGTTCCTTATCCATAAAAATATTTTCTGAATAAATTTAATAGAAATATTAATTTAAAATGAGTATTTGGTGTAATAAAAAATAATATGAGCTTTTAAATCAATGTTTCTGCAATGATGAAAGTATACATAAATCTAAATACGTAATAAACACATTATTTGAGTCACGCATAATTTATATACAATTTAGGAGCTTAGAATGAGGTTACCCTGGATACAACACTAACAAACGAGACATGTATATGCTTATACTCTACTAAATTCATTTGCACAGTAAGAGAAATAAGTCCTACCTTCATTCATTCCTGAACTTATCTCTTCATATGTCTCAAAATAATTCATATTTTAATCAATTGATATGAAAAACACAATTATATTTAAATTAAGCTAATTGTAAATTCACTTAAATACGTTATTCTTAATATCTTGTATTTTTAATGATATTGATTATTGTATTTATAAGTATTTAAGTAAAATTTGAAGCTATACACATTTGAATTGAAATAAGTTTGGGATAAGTTATCAAAAATTTATTATTGAAAAAAAATTGGGTTTTGATAATTTAGATATACAATGGTATTGTATTGAATCAGTCGCGAATGTAAACAAAGTGGCTCCCGTGCGATGCCATCAACTATCTGTAAGGAACTAACATCCTGTCAATCTAATCCGTAGTTTTAATGAATATCCTACACAGAGATTCGTTCACTTGTACTATTTGTAATAAGACGTATACAAATCGCCATCTGTACGTCGAAGAATAAATTTTACTATTCAAGAAATTT
>UELU01137857.1:36778-47168 GCA_900490025.1 Megastigmus dorsalis | reverse complement strand
TAGGCATGGACGAGCACGAATATCAATTTCGGCAAAGGTATACGTATATCGACGAGATCGGCTTTCTCACTTTCGTCGGGGAGCGGCAGCAGCTTCCTTCTTTCTCGCGCTCACACCGCACACGCAGCTTCCCGCGCGTGCTGTGCAGCGCAGTTTTAGCCGCGGTATATAGTATAGCCTTTGCGGGCGGCTCTTGCTTCCTCCCCCTCCCCATCCCTCCCCCTCCCCCTCCTCCGACCGCCAACTATACACTCAAACGTGCGTGCGCGGCCGCCGTGCACGAAAACGTGTGATGGGGGCTTGACTCCAATTTCGGAAGGCCGATAACAGCTTTATAGAGGCTGGAGCGGTATATAGCCTGGCATGCACCGATCGAGGTGCTCCGGCCGCTTAGCTGGGAAAAGTTTTCCCGCCAGAGCTGATTTCGTCCGCTGCGCACGGTTCACTTTTTTTTTTTCGTCTCGTTTTATTGGGAATATTGACGCTGCAGGTCTGCATTTCTTATTGCTGGAGCGACAGACATTGTACTTTAATATCGGATTTAATTTTAAATGCTTTGGCGCTATTTGATAGCGAACGGGGTTATATGTTGTATATTATATATTGGAAATAAATGAAGAGTATGTGCATCGATATACGGATAATTCTGTCGCTAACGAGAAACCGTAGTAAACTTTTTTTGTAGTTGTATATAGATAATGGAAGCAGGAAAATTGCTCGAAAAGTTAGCAAATTTCAGTTATAGAAAAATAGATAGAAAATTGACAGAATGGTAAGTAGATTCGTTCTGGGTACGGTCAGACGCCAAAAATGGTGATTCACGTGACTATCAGTTTTTATTAGGATTCCTAATTAGAACAATTACATTTCTGCTCATTTTTCTTTATACTATTATAATATCTATATTATTTATAACATACAGAGAAATAACATGAAAAAATATATGACAAATAGAAGGTGATGCATCACAAAATAATTCTATCTGAAAGAAATTTCCTATGGGATTCATTTCCATTCATTTCCATTCGTACATGGAAATCACGTACAAACTTGTATAAGGTTTTAAAATGAAACAGTTATAATTTAAATATAAATATTGCTTTTTTTCGTCGTTTAATCGGAAAGTTTATGCAATAGGTATATGTATGTAAATAACCTGAAAACTGAGCTGCTTAATTTATCTTATAATCATTTTTCTTTCGAAGTAAATTTATTATGCAAACTAAACTTTTGCCAAGCTGGGCTCGCAATTATTAGTCACCGCAATGGTGTCTATTTACAAACTTTACCGAAATGAGTTCACCGAATGAAAAGGACTTCTAATAATCGGTTGTCGATACCAGGACTAAAGAAAAGAGCCGGGGAAATAACAACGATACGAAAAGTATTACGAATAGTACAAAAACGCTGAAAATAATAAGTTGGTTTTACTTTCGATCTGCTGTAAAGACACTATGATTGACGTACCTCGTTATCGCGCGTGCAGTTGATATAATTAAAGTGCATCGAGAAAAAAAAATTAATTTTTCTTGGGTATGGATGGATGTTGTACTGCAGTGGGACAGATTTTCACTACTGCGTCTAATGGAATTGAATAAATGGGTAGCGCTGCATCTCTGCAGTCATCAATTCTTCGATCAGCCATATAGCGAAAACTTGGGAAACCATCCGTTAGAGGCTCTCTTTTACTTTATCTTTCTGCTTCCGCTTTTCCTTAACTTTTTTTTCCTGCTTTACTACATTCTCGCTCTTTTGTCTACCTACAAATGTGTAGCTTTATCCTTTCACATTGTTTTTTCTCTCAAGGAGTCCTTTGTTAAATCTAATGTTCGAAAAGCGAATGTCAAAAATATTAGACTGACATGGTTTCATTTTTTCAAGGTTCATTTATTACATTTATTTAGTACAGAACTTTAAGAGTACAGTATCTCACTTTAAAAGCTAATTTTATAGGTCAATACTACGACTATCAAACTTTAAAAAAAAAATTTTTTTTTTTCTTGTAAAACCCAGTAAAATGCTGGTGTTGAATTTCAAACTGGTGTTGGTTCAACATGCATAAAACTTGTTGATTTTCTTTTGTTTAAAACGTTTCTATGCAGTGGAGAACTTTTATTTCCTCCGATGGAAAACTTTTTTATACCATTCCCACCACACCGTGTAAACATGAAGCCAATTTTGTTGAAAAAATGCTTTCCTGTACTTATAATATAAAAGAAGTTCGACACATTGTAGTATAGTCAACTGGTTGTGGAATCACGAGGTAATATCGATTTCAGAAAAATATACAAGAAATTATGTTTACATTTGAACCTTCACAACACAACAGCCAATAATACGAGTTACTTGATAATAATATATAATAATATTTAAACAGAAAATATGAAATCCATCCTGCGGACCATATATCTTATGAATATTTTTCACCGTGTTTCAGTTTAATCCAACTCTTTGATAAAAACCAACAGTATATGAGTCTTCACCCAAAGACCATTTTTCAAAAAGGATGCAAAGCAAAAAAAAATGTTGCATCCGCCTTTGTCTCGATCCTCCCACGATAACAATGCAAAAAGAACATTGTCAAAAAAGAATTTCCACGCATATTCGGTGTGCAGGGGGGGGGGGGGTTAAGGGAGGCGAGGCAAAGGGCAACAAGAAAAGACGATAAAAAAGGTCAAGCATAAAGGAGTTCATCCTTAAGAGAGTGGAGGGAATTCATTGCCTTCTTCCGCGGTTACGCCCACGACAGAAAGATATACAGAGTACAAAAAACAGACGACGACGACGACGACGACGGCGGCGGCAGCAGCAGCGGCAACGGGAGAACAACAGATAGAGAAGAAGGAGAACCGAGAAATACACGTAGAAAGAAAGCACCGGGGGATGAGCTCCGGTATAGTCGGGCGCACGCGAGACCGAGAAAGAGCATAGCTTCCTCTTACCGTCGCGGCTACGTCTATATACATACATATATATATACAGAGAGAAACTCGGCGTGTATAGGTATATACGCGTAAGTATAATACGACATCACGTCCGCAGACGAGGCGGTCCGCAGCAGCAGCAGAGCAGCAGCAGCGGTGCAGCAGGGGTTATAGCGGCGAGACTACGTGCAGTGCTCTGTGTGTGCACCTTCCTCTCTCTCTCTCTCTCTCAGTGGTACGACACACTGGGGACGCGCGAAAGAACGCACGATGCAGTCTGACACACGGCTGGACCGTGGCGCGCGCTGAGGGCAAACATTTGCACGCCCACGCCGTACGAGCCGAGAAAAGTTTCCTGCGCAGCGTCTCTGTACATATGTATATATATATATATATATGCTGTACGCGAGGGGAGAGAGTTGAGAGCTGCAAAGGAGAGAGAGTGTTTTGAAAAATATGCTTTTTGCTTTCGGTTGGTGCGCGAGGCTCTCTCAGCTTTTTGAGCGGCTTCCCGCTGTCGTCCTCGTTGTTGTTGTTGTTGTTGTTTGGCTCTCTTTTTGTTTTTGGGTTAATTTTTCACCGTACTTCACGGTGGCGTTTCCTTTTTTATTCTGCTTTGTGAGCGTCATATTTTCCCAATTACACCACTTATTCTGTTTTGCGTGGGTTAGCCTGACTATAGAAAGAGTGGAAGAGAGTGGATGAATTGGAGAAAAGTAGAATATTTAATTCTCAAACATTCATAGTTAGGTCATAAATTGATATAATGGTTATTTTGTTTGATTATTGTTTTAAATGAAGCCAGTTTGGTATTACGTTTAACTTTCTTAGAATTATAATGTGTACACGATGAAAAATGCCGTTTATTATGAAATATGTAGTAATTATTTTCGTAGGATGAGCCTGTCATTTATATTCTCGAATATTTAAGTGATATTTTAACAGTATAACTTTGCTCTATATTTTTGCACTCAAGAATTACACATGAATAATTTTTTTCGACTAAAACTTTACCCTAAAAAATTAATTTCGGAATGAGCTTTATGAGAAAAACCAAATTATCCCAAGAATGTCCGGAATGATAATAATTTTCATTTGTTTCTGAAATTTAATCCATATGTCCGCCTTATAAAGTGTACCAATATAATATCATATATTCAAAGTGCGTATACAATTTTACTTAAAGTAAATAATTAAGCTTCTACTCAATGCCGTAAGTATTTGTTATATTCGAAAAGAATAAGTGAATCTAAAACTAACTTAATTTATTTCAATTAGTTTTATTTCTATTTTATTTAACTCAGTTCAAATGTATTAATGATTCCATAAATTTTTTAGTAAAGCTTTTACTTCAAAAAATAATCACCATTGCAGAGTTTCAAACATTATCGCAACAATAAATGAAGTCTTTGAAACTTATGGCAAATATCAAATTAAATGCAAAAGAGCTTTGTATTTTAGAATTTCTGTATTTTATCATGCATTTAATTTTTCTTCGTAAATATATTTCATGCAAATTAAAACAGATCTGAAATTTTGCCAGTAATCTTTTAATGACGGTATATAAATTTATATTCATAAATTTATCATTTTTCTTTTTGGTATTCGACGTATTACACAAAATCCAAGGGATTACATTTACAAAAGAATACTTTGAACCTACAATTTATTAATCAAACGCTCAGGAATCAGAAATATCGCACACACACACACACACACACACACACACATATATGTATATATATAAAAGAATTATATATACACACGTTTCGTATAACCAAGATGGCACAAAGTATTTCTCCCGAGGAAACCAGTGCAGAGCCGTTAAAAGTAGTCTCAAGTGGCTTGCATCAAATTAATAGACAATCTAATCCAAGCGAGTAACGAGTCGCAGCAGCACCACCGACGGCGGTCGCATCAGTATTACGCGCGCATGCAGCACTCGCATCGCGCGTAACACGCAGCCAATCGCTAAGTCGACCCCCACAGCACCACAGTCACTCGCACACGTACACACGCATAGCGAAGAAGGGAAACTACATCTGCCTCGTCGCATATATATATATATATATATATATATAGACTAGAGTAGAGAGAAGCTGTGCAGCAGAAGAGAGACAGGCTGAGAGTCGCGCGGGCGGCGCGTATACGTGACACGTAAGGTTGATCCCCAAGACGCCTGGGCGCCGTTGCTTCTTGCCTATTAAGTATACCTGAGTAGACGTAAAGCCGCCGGGGAGTATAGGGAGTAGGAGGAGGAGGAGAAAGAGAAGGAGGTAAGGGGCTATAGAGCGAGGAATAAGGGCGAGAAAGCCTTTCAGAAGTTTCCGCGCAGCGCGAGTGTATAAGATTTGCCGGCGTCGTCGTCGTCGTCGTCGTCGTCTGACCTCTCGACCTTCGCCTTATACGATCGGACGCGCTGCGATCGATTAAGGGGACAGTTCGCTTCCACTTCTTCTTCTTCTTCTTCTTCTTCTTCTTCTTTTGCTTCTTCTTCTATCTACTACTACCACTATCTGCTTCTTGTTCTACTCTCTTTTTTCCATACCTCCTTTTTTTCTTATCGTATACTTTGCCGAACAGGAGTAAGGGAACTTTGACTCTTTGGACTAAGTCGGCCTGCATTATATAGATGTTTGGGAGACAGAGGCATGCCTTACAAGTTCTTCATTTTTCAACTGGGTGAGCCACGCTGGAGAATGACGGTTGAATGGAAAAAAATCTTGTTTTTCTTTGTATGCAGAAAATTCTGTACTATTATACCTCGATGTGGTTCATTGGGCTTCCGCGAGGAATTATTATTATTCAAATCGAAAGCGCTCGAGGCGCAAAAACATTTTACTTTTAAAATAGTAGCTGGCATTCTAATTGGAAGGGATGCATATTGAATAATGCAAGCGACATTATTAAATGGAAATCTTAATAAACTCGACATGTCAATAGTAAATACTCGCGACGTTTTTATTTCGAGAGGTTGTTCTAGCTTTGATTTTCAGCGTAATACCTCGTATATATAACAAAGCGAGATATATTTATGTATCACATTTTAATAAAATACCATTAAGATGAATTTCAATATGATATAGCCATTACTAAAATATAGCAATGGCGAAATTTATAACATTTCAATAATCAGAACATTTTGAAAACGCAAAAGTGACATTCGTATTACAATTATTAAGGGGTTGGGTTAGGCCACTCTAGAAATTTCGGATAATCGATTTTTTTTTTATTTTAATTTGTCCCTTAAGACCTCAAAAATGATGTGCCAAAAGATTAAAGTCGAGAAAAATTTCTAAGTACACGGTTTTTGAATTTTAGTACCAGGCCCCCTGGTCTGCCTTTCTACTACTCAAAACTTCAAACGCGTTTACCTCAAAACTGTATTTTTTGAGTTGGCCGGAAACATAACTCAGACAATTTTCAACCGATTTACTTGAAATTTTGAATATATTTTGAAAAATATGTTGTATATAGAAGTACGTAGGATTTTTTTTTAAATTGCATAGTTCATTTGTTATTAACAATTATCTGATGATTTTTCAAGCAAATTTTTCATTTTCAGTTTGGAAGTGCGCCATTCGGCCAAAAATTAAAATATCGAAAAAAACCTACGTACTTCTCTAGCAGTTAGGTATAAAATACAAAAAAACAAATTGGCTAATTAAAATACAAAAATTACAGGAGCTGTTTGTCCGGTCGTGAGCCTTGAAAAAACGAAGACGTCATCGGAAAAATGCTGCACAGCCGCCATTTTAAAATGAATCGCTTCAAAAAAAATTTTGTTTACAGTTCTTTATATATATAATAAATATCCTTAATTGGAATCTCGATTTATTTTGTAGTATTTCTAGAAAAAAAAATCCTAAAAGAGACTATTTTTTCGGCCTCTAGAGTGGCTTAACCCCTTAAACTATTACATATTTTGTGTGTAAATCAAACATGAATACAACATGCATTTCAAGAATTTTCATTATTGAAATCAATGTTTTACGATTAATTGATAAAATGGTAATTTAATTCCTTAAATGTATAATAATAATTGCACAACGTTCTCTAAATAATTTATAAATAATTCTTCCACGGCAATAAACTTTCCAGAAACAAAGTCAAGTTGCATTTACTCTTAAGTTACAGAGTCTTAAGAATTAGTTATATATAGTGTGAAAAGTGATTTTTTAATATAATTCACTAAAGTTTTCGTAGGAAGTGCTGACTTCGCATTTTTCTATATAAATTCTTGTTAAGTAGAGACGCTTATGCTTTTTCAAAGAGCAGCTCGCAAATGTGCAGTCGCGTAGAGTTCAAGTGTACAGGCGCAGTCAGGCATGAGGAAGGATTACCGCAGATGTGCGTTAGAGAAGATTTTAATCAGATTTTCAAGGTAATAGGTATAGAGAAGATACGCATAATTTACACATTTCGCGCCACGCCGTAAGGATTAGAAAGCTATGTTTTTGCAATTAAATGTTTCGTTTGCAAAGTTAATATTTGAAATGGGTTAAAAATGTTGATGAGTATAAGGAGGATTCCATCCTTATTAAAACACATGTAAGTAGTATGAAAATATCTTGTAATAGAAAACATATAGAATTCGGTTTTAGTCTTATCAATATCTTGTATTTTTATTCTAACTAATGATAATAGCAATGAGTACTGGCCAAGGTTCGTAATTATTATGAATACATATACTAAAATATGATAAAATGCTATGATTTGTTTTTTTAGTTATTTGATGTGCAATCAGATCTATTTAAAATTATTTGTAACTAAATATAGTTGCAAACAATTTGTTTTTGTTATCTTTACCCGATAGTTGCAATTTGATTAAATAATTTTGTTAAGTACAAAAAAATTTGAAAAAATTAAAAATAATTTAGTTTTGCAAACGCATGCAACGTATTCAGAAAGAGTGAAATCAAGATTTGGTTTCTAATTTAGAGAGTCGCAGGGCGCTCTCGTTTATATTTATGGTCCTGTAAAATCTGCTTTCGATAAAATTATATATAGGTTGACTTAGCGGAGGATCGGTAAACTAGTTTATCGAAAATTTGTTGCTATCGGTTATAAACTTTTCAACTTTTTTACTCCCGACTCCGAAAGCGTAATTTCTCTCTTTGACACAGGCAGCTGCGCACTCTCGCACTTCCACCTCGAACCCCCAGCAAATGATCTTACGCGCGACACATCGAAAACTTCGAGTCGTCTCGTTCATCCTCGGCATCATCGATATCGTCTGCTCCTCGTCTCCTCGGCGTTCCAACTTGGCATCCATCTCTCGCCCACCACCGCCACCACCAAGCCCAGAGGTAATAAATCATGCATTCGACGGGAATTATCGGGTAATTGCGATATACCAGTCATATAGCTCGACACGTTGCCGCCTTCTCGACATTGTAACGACTAGCGTCGCGCAAGCCGCCCCTATTCCCAAGTCGCGAGCCTCGTGAATCGCACACACACATAGCGACGCGAAAATGCAAATCGCGTCCGTCTGAAGCTCCCGATACCTCTCGCGTTTACAGCTCCACTCCCTCCACGTGCGCTTCTCTACGTTCGCGCACGAATAGACACTGCACACCGCGACTAGACGCTGCACAATATACAGCGCTCACGCAGAGTATATCCGGCTTTCGTCTTTCTCGGTTAGAAGCGCGCGCGTTGCCTGCCCTCCCATCCTCGCCCCTCCCCCTTGCAAGACTGCTCGAGCGCGAGGCTTGCACACATACGCACACATGTATGTGGCACGCGGATCGTTCTGGCTTTGCACGGTTTATATATACAGGAGCGCGCGAACTCCCCATACGGCGCGCGGCACGCCGAGTGTATAATACAAAAGCAGCCGGTCGCTGCGCGAGCGAGGTTCCCCATAATATACACGTGTACATAGGCGGGGGAGTGAGAGAGGCTGCAGCGAATCAGATATATATATATATATATATGCGTATGTGTATGTACATAGTCGAACGATCGCATGCATGCCTACGGAGCGTATAGGGTAAATGGCTTAAGCTATTACATCGCGGCGCGCGAGCGCAAGCAAGCGAGCCATAAGCCAAGCTATAGGCAGGTACTGGATAGGGCCTGGGCCGCGCACTGGCACGTACGTTAATTCGCCTATATCGAGCAATATGATCCGGGAATTTGCATAACGCGGTGTATATGAGTGCGAGACCTGCTGGGATCGGGAGAAACGAACGAGCGAGCGAGAGAGAGAGAGAGAGAGAGAGGGGGTTCGTGGAGCGACAAGAGACGAGACGAGAGCGGTATCCCGTGTGCAGGGCGCGCGTCTACTGCTCGGATTTCGCAAGCTCGCACGCGGCGGTATAGCTTCGTACGAGCTGCTTCGCTGTATATACGTGGGCCGAGACGTAAAGCAAGGGATCACAGAGACGGAAGATGAAGCTTAGGCAGGGTAAGGAGGACGAGATGCACGGTGTAAATATAGGACTATGTAGAGCCTGCTACTGTATAAATTAGAAAAGTAGCGTAGTACGGAATTCTTAACGAGCGATGTGTACAAGTGCAAAGATCGCATCGAATATGTTGGAATATACTTCAAAAGTAGGATGATTTTGAATTTGGAGAACGTAGATTGTATGCGGCATTCGAATGATTTGTTAAAGTAACATTTCAGCGTTCCTTTGTGAAAATAATTAATTATGATTAAGACAAAGGAGATAAAGATAAGCGAGGTAAGATGGGAAAAGGGATTAAAAATTAAGAGAGTGGAACAGTGCTTTTCTGTGAGATTAGAGGGGAATTTCGTTAGAAGGAATGTAATAAGCGAAAATGGAAGGGGATCGAGTGAAAGTGTATGATGTAATAGACGAAAGGACGATTCATGCGAATTTTCGATGTAGAAAATGTTCGGATTAGTAAGTTCAGCCCCGGATCAGAATGACGATTATTTTCTAGATGCGCTGGGTAACGGGAACATAATACACAGGCGAAGTTTTAGAAGTTAGTTCGAGTGCGACTGACCATATCGCGGTAGAACTACTTTGTTGTTGGTCGATCGGTTTTTCTCCAGGCCTTTGTGCCCCGAAATACTCGGCTTACCGTCCTTGAAGTATTAACGCTTTGATGCGGCTTAATAAAGTGATGAAGAGTATTGTTAACATATAAACGTATTAAATGTATTATTGTATGAAATATCATATGTAATCCTGTTTTTTTTTCTTTCTTTTTTAATATCTAAAACGTACTTGAATCTAGCTAATATTTATTAATTGAACTTTTATTGCCCATTTCCAAAAAATATTTTAGCATTACTTAAATTTTAATTTTTTTAAATTTTCAAATGCTTTTTATGCGTATTTATTTTTATCGTAATAATTAATTGAGCATTGAAAATTCTTTTAGCTTTACCATTATTTCGGTTTTATCGTTGTTTCGGTATATTATTTTTGTTTTATTTCAATAAAATATCTTTAATCCTACAAAATAACTGTTAACATACTTGA
>UELU01137857.1:6445-28663 GCA_900490025.1 Megastigmus dorsalis | reverse complement strand
CGACAAGGATTCCAATGGTGACTTTGAATTCGCCATTGGAATCCTCGTCGACAATCCTATTGACCTACGGGGTCATCAATTCTTTTTAGATGGTTCACTCCAAAATCAAGGGGGGGGGGGTCCTGAACTTTTCAAACACCCTGTATTCTATATCGACCAGCAGCTATGTAAATAATTACGAGAGTTAAATTCTTCTTATGGGAATATTTATAATTGGTTATGTATACGTAATGACGTTATGCACACGGTATACCCGCTACTATAAATGCATCATAAAACGAAACATGGCGTTCCTTAAAATTTATGAGTATCTTATAACGAAAACTTACCACTTCCGCATTTTTCATCTTCACATAATATTTATCAAATCGTACGTCAACTCACCTGAAACAAAACAATACAAATCCACATTTATACATTATACATTTATTTCTATATTAATTAATATATATATATAGCAGTAAATATAATTTTATTCAGAAATTTCAAATTTTCCGAATACATTTAAAGAGGGTAAAAAATTGTACAACTCCAAGCCCTTTTTTCAACTCTTTGCCGGCGTGCGTTCAAATGAACAAAACGAATATTTTACGGAGTCTGTCGGCGCGCGCGTGTGTGACGCTGCATTTTCTTAAATAACGCTCGGTCTACCCCGTACTTTCATCTCGAAAAAACTTGGCCACCACCGCTAGAAGAAGCGGAGAGTATTCTCTCTCGTATGAACTTTCATACGTGCAGGCAGGCAGCAGTGCGCTTCTTCCTCTCTGCCCCCGCGCCACGCACAGCCGAGCAAATTCTTTTTCCTCGCAGCAGCAGCAGCAGAAGCAGCCTGAGCTCCGCTGCGTCGCGCGCACGGCGCCCTTTTTGCAAGCAAAACAGTGTCTTTTTACTCTCGGTGGCGGCGCGCTTACTCTCTCTCTCTCTCTCTCTCTCTCTCCCCAAGCCCTAGGTCGCTCTATCTGCCGAGGAAGCAGCTTCCATTGTCTCGTTCGCCGAGCGCATCCGCGCTGCTCCTTTGTGTGGTTCGCCTCGCGTGCGCCCATTGCTGTATCTCTCTCACTCTCTCTCTCACTCTCTCTCTTTCTCTCTAGCCTCTTGCTCTTCCGTTCTCCCCGAAGGATAAGGGAAGCCGGCGTCTAAACGGCCGTTTGTTACGCGATATAAATTCTGGGGGGCTTTCTCCCGTTTCACCTGCTTTAACGGCAAGTGCCGGTGTGTGGTGGTGGCCTTCTACGTCGTATATATACCAGAGGAGGGGTAGAAAGAGGAGTCAAGAGAAGGCCGTTATACAGTGGCAGTAGAGAGCTACAGCCTAGACCAGCTCCGAATTACGGGCGGCGGAGCGACGACACCGAGCTTTGGTAATTTCGTTGCTGCCGCTGCTGTTGCTGCTGCTGCGGCTGTCTGGGCATACCGTCTAGCGATAAGTTTACATATATCCGAGACTAAACAAAAATGCCCCAGAAAAGTCGCTACCTCCTTTTTCCTTTTATCATTGGATATATACTTGGAAATTTATACTGTATATACATGTGTATGTGTGTGTGTGTGTGTGTGTGTGTGTGTGCCACTTCCAGTTATTTGCTCTTGAGCCGTTATCGTCTAGCGCTCTTTTGGCGCGCGGTAAACGGTCGTCGGAGCGTTGAAAGTTGCGGACGATAATGTCTTAAGTGCTATTTTGTTTCTAGAAAGATATTAGGAGCTACAAAACGACCCTTGCATTTACCGTTTTTTCTTCTTCTTTTATTTAGCTTATCGTTATGGCAATTTTAAGACTTGTACATTAAACGTTTACTGCGTTTAATGGTAGTTAAAAATCACACTGATAAATAAAATTAACTAATTTTCTTAGCATATTTGAAAAATTGTAAATGTTAATTTGAAAAATTGTCTTATTATTCCAAGTGCACTTAATGAGAGATTTCTTAATATATACAAATATTTAGAGAAAGAAAGGAATTGTGTGTCAATAAGGTGAAAGCTAATTTATACAGAACTGTATTACATCCCTGCGGGACCGAATCATGTATTCAAGGAAAGTCGAAAGAAAGTGGCGCAAGTTATTTCAGCGACAGTAACAATTTTTTTCCCCGCGCAATTATTAAAAAGTTCGCAAAAGTCGTGGATGGAGTCCGCTATTGCTGAAATATCGCAAAGAGATCCAGAAGCGAATAGTATGGAATTTCAGGCACGTAGAAATTGTCTAGGTCCTGTATAAATTTATTGTTTTCATTTGAATGCGCCGAGGCGTATTTTTTTTTACGGTCTTGTTTTTGAATGCGAGAAATGAAGCAAAAACGTGACGACAAGAGAGAGAGAGAGAAAATAAGAGAGAGAAAGAGGCCCGAGAAAATAGAACGGGGGATACATACACAAACACAGAGGGGCGGCCGGGCGCGCGATGTAAAATTTAATTTCGCGCCCGGCAAATGCCGAGGTGAGGGAAAAAGTTTTCTTCTACCGGTTGCCCGCGCGCGTCACGTCGTTACCACTATATACCTTAGACCTTCTTCGCTCCCCCCGAGTTTACCTTCGTCCTCCTCTCGGTTATCTCGCCCGCCGCGCGTCCGAGATTCCCTCGAAGAAAACACTTCGGAGCACAGTGTACGTCCGCACGATTCGCCCCTTCGCCCATGCTAATGCATTGTAAATGTGTAATCTACTGTAATGACGTCTTTTTACCGGCTGAGCAAGTACTCAACAGGAAGTCGCTGCCACGTTTCTTGCATTTTGCAAGTTTCTCAAGCAAAGCGCATAAAGTTTCTTTTGGTTTGAAAATGTTGTTATGTACCTGCGGCCTTTTTTTTCTTCTACTATTCCTCGCAAGCTTCTTCGAAATTTGCATTCCCCCGTTATTCTCCGAATTAAAATTTTCTTATTGCATGTAGTGATGAATTCCATATGACGAATAGTGAGCAGATTTTTAATTACGTACGAAATATTCACCTTGGAAAAAAATCGTCTACCCTATAATATTGAAAAAAATTGAAAAATCTTTTAAAAACACGCAGGTAATTAAGATATGTACGATTTACTCTAAAAAATCGTAAAATTATTTTTATAACCGATGTAAAACTCTACGAAAAAATCGGACAATAAAATGTATAGGTAATTAAATTTCGAAATATATTATCAACCGATATATATATATGATAGATTTATAAAGAACACTTGATAAAAAAGAATGCCCAAACAGTCACATATAATATAATAATAAGGGTCTGAAAAAAGCCAGTGTATAATTGAATATTACAGCAATCAGTTTATGCTTGTTTTGTTTATCCTAATGTTCGTTTAAACTTATATTTTAATGAGTACGTGATAATTGTAAACGATTAGAAAATTTATTTAATCCAAATTAATTAGTTCGCGAATTTTATTTTATTTTATTTTATTTTTATTTTATCATTACACGCGTGACATCCGAATTACATTTAAAATATGCAGTAAGATCACAGATCATATTGACATAACTAAATCTACAATGGAATGTGGGCTGATGCACTCTTTCTTAACTATTAACATTCTAGAACTCTAGGCGCATTATGGATTCTCAACTAAAAATCGATTGAACCTTACTCTCATCAACCCCATTTACGTAACAATGCAAACTTATACGTATTTACATTTTCTTTCAACTGGATTTTCGAAGCGATTAATAAAAAAAATAGAAACAGCTTTCGTCAAACAATAGCTCTCAAAACAAACAATGCAATTATGCACGTGAACGCCGTGACTGCACAAAAAAGTGCGAACTAAAAGCAAAAGAAGGTAAAAGAAAGCTTCTAGGGAGAGAGAGAGAGAGAGAGAGAGAGAGAGAGAGGACACCAAAAGCGCGCGTCTACAAACGAATCTTTGTGAGAGAAAATTAACGCATTGTCGACTGCATGTAAAAGACGAGAAAGTCTTGCGCCCGCGCGCTCTCGTGCGAGAGAGTGAGAGAGAGAGAGAGCTTGCGGAACACGCGGCTGTGCGGCAACGGCGCGAGATAAAAAGGACAAAAAACAAGGGAGAGCCAGGCGAAGCAGATGGAAATGACAGAGCTCAAGGTGCATAAAAGAAAGTGAAAAAAAAAGAGAAGAGAGAGAGAGAGAGTGAGAGTGAGGGAAGAGCCGGGAGAGAAGAAAGAAGCGAGACAGCCTGCGGGAGAGGCGTGGAGAGGAGAAAGAAACCGCTTTACTTGAAATTTCGTGCGCGGAGGAAGACAGAGAGAGAGAGAGAGAGAGAGAGAGAGAGAGAGAAGCCAAACGAGAGAATGGGAGTCTCGTCGCCGCGCACCGCCAAGCTTAAAAAGTACAAGATCGACGAAGTCACTTTATGGCTCGTAGATGGAAAGAGGAAGTAGAGGGGCAGAGCGAGAGCTTCGGAGAAAACAAGAGAGCTCCTCTCCCCCGCTCTCTCTCTCTCTCTCTCTCTCTCTCTCTCACTCCTTGCTACCATATACACATATATCTATGTACAGATAGAGCAGAAGGAAGCTTCAGCGACTACGGAGGACCGACATCTAGGAAACTGCGAAAGTTTTTCGATTTTTATGATGGCGTAAAGCGCGCGGAGGTGCGTGCAGCGCCAACATTTTTCCTCCCGTATACTCGACTATCGCCTCATGCACCGTTCCTCTCTCTCCCTCTTGCATAGCGCGGCTTCAAAAGGCTCAGGTGGGAGCGTTTATGGAAACTTTTATTAAAAAGCCGGCTCGCCGAGTTTACACGAATTTTCACCGGCGGATAATCTTGCTATCGCCTCCCGGTCTGTTTCGCGCTAAAATGAAGGCTTTATCACTGCGCGCGCGCATGAGGCCCCGGGATTATAACAATGGCGAGAGGAAAAGAAAAGCAGAAGAATCTTGTTAAGTCAATGCGGGAAAAAGAAAAGGAGAAGGTGTGTGTGTATGTAAGGGAGAGAGTCGCAGAAAGTAAAGGGCGATTAAGTCTCGCGGTGAACCAGGACAAGTTCGTTATATGTTCCGACGATATCATTAGAAGTTCGCCCCGCTCGCTTGTGTAATTCAGTGCTTTATATTTTCTTTTCTTTTTTTTTCTCTTCGCTCCCGTTCGAAAAGTGAGCTCGTAATTTAGCTATGCAATTTTCTCCCGGAGATTCTTTCGACCACGCGGTAGTATCTGCTTGGCTTTTCAGCACGATTTAAAGGACGGGGAAGAGAGGCAATACTGTGATTCTGCAATCGAATTCAAAATTTCGTTTTAATTTTGGTTCTTATTGGGCCGGAATATGAAGAACGAGTTTCTACCGATATATTTTGTAAAATCAATAACTTATCTGCAATTGAAATAAGTTAATAACGATTATCAGGACACTGTTTTAATCATACAATTACACTTATAGCATAGTTATTTTTTAGGTATTAATTATTATTACATTAATTGGCCATTATAGAATATGTTCAGAAGAAAGGAGAAATTGATAGAAAACTCATTAAAAATGTAAGGTTACGTATGGAAATCGATTGTAACCCTTATAGTACGTAAATAGATGTTCTATTTTAAAAACTGTTGAATAAATTTGAATTTTTCATATTCCAGACTTAATACATAGAAGTAGAAACAGAAGAATACGTCAAGAAAACTACATTTTCAATTTATTTATGTATATTCAAATATTATATTCGATTAAATAGGAAAGAAATATTTTCCAAGCATATTTAGCTTTCTAGATCAAACGAAGGCCCCAGAATGATATAATATAAAATGTACGTTATCAAACATTGAATATTAATGTGGGTAGTACACCTATAGATATGCAAAATTAGTAGAAGAGTTCAGAGTACAGTCAGACTTCATACGGACAAAAGTTTATCATCGGCGGCTGGATTGTTTGTATTCGTCGGCATCCTCTTTTCTATTATCGATCAAGAATTCCGTTATTCCCTTCCTCTGACAGGTGAAAATTTCACAATAAAAGATATCCCCATATTAGCCGCCATTTTGGGTATTCTATGGAGAAAAATTGGAATTCTACCTTGGTATCTTAAAAGTATTGAATTCTTATGCACTTTTTATGTATTTTTCTGTACATAAAAATTCCGGTATCTCTTAGAAAATTCAAACATAAAAGGAAGCTTCCAAAATCTTTTTTTTTTTTAATTTTTACAAAAAATTGGTGCAAATTTTGATTCAGTATAGTTTTAGACTCCAATAGAGGTAAGCTTAACATGACTTTATACCAAGAATAATCTTTATCCGCTGATTTTGCAATGTGGCATGCATCGTAACCACACGTGCCGGAATCTCCAATGTGAAACGCGCTAAAGGCTGAAAGTGGTAAGACTGGAAAAGAACCCATCCAATCGACGCACAGCTTCCACATCGATCCGTAACACAACTTTGCACTAGCGGCGCTCACACGAGTAGTAGCAGCAGCAGCAGCAGCAACGTCGCTTCAGCTATCGTCTAGCCAGCCGCGTCCCGAAGCACAGAGAGGAGAGAGAGAGAGAGAGAGAGAGAGAGAGAGAGAGAACGTTCTCAATATTTCAACGAGCGCGTACGCGCATAAACGAATTTCGATCGTGCGGCCGCCGGGCTATCCTATACTTCGTGCAATGGGCCGTCGCCGCCGGAATGCCGGCTATTCGGAGAAATAATTATTTCAAATTAATTAGCGGAGCGCCACTCACTATCTGCTCGGCGCGGCAGCGGCCCTCTCTCTCTCTCTCTGCGCTACCACCCGACCTCTCGCCAAGGCTATAAATGCCAGAAATGCTGCGGCTGACGCGATGAGCTCCGCTGACTGTCCAACAGAGAGTGAGAAGATTTCGCTGGCAGAGAGAGAGGGAGAGAGAGAGAGAAGCTAGATCGCGCAGGAAATTGGAATGTATCTCTGGTTTGCTCGGGGGTAAAGAGAGAAAGCAATTGAGGGAAAGACCGGCTCTCTCTCTATGTGTGGGTGTGTATGTCTGTGCGCACGTGTGTTTGAGGAGCAAGAGGCGGAGGCAAGTGTAGGAGAGGTAAAGTTAAGCGAAGGGTAGGGGAGAAAATTGCGTCGATTCTCATTAACAAGATTTGCGGCCAAACTGACTCGTCCTGGATAAATTCCCTTTCGTGTATGTTATCTCACTTTTTCCTTCACTTTTATTTTTCTCTCTATTGGCGTGGCGATAAGTATAGTAGAAAAGTTACTCTTAAAAATACAGTTAAAATATGTGCATCAGTTACTCCAATCAAAAACTACTCTGAAACAAAAGCTTTTTGTTAGAGTTTATTTTTGCTACAAGTAAGTTTGCACACAATAACAGAAATTATATTTTATACATCGTATCATGACTAACTCATATGAAATAACAATAAATATTGCACTTAAATCAAACTGTATTATATTTTATGTGATTACAGAAAGAAGTTAGTTTTAAATTCATCCTGCACATTTATGTTTTTAACATAAAACAAGTAAAGAAAATAGTTGTAAGTGGCTAAATTGAGAAACTAAATGAAAAATTAAAATTTAAGTTTTTCATACAGGTCGAACAAAGAACAATACAGTTTACCTATACAACATATATCTAAAGGAAATGAAATATTATCTTTTGGCACCATAGAAAGTTATATGATAACAAAAGAATACCAATTGCAAAGGTATACCGAATATTGCCGAATGGCACTGTTGAAATCAAAATTTTAATAAATGTTTTTTTTTACGTGCTCCTGATATTGTTTTACACGCGTGGAAAGTTGTCGGGAATATTACCTTAGTAATAACACAAAAAATTTAAGCTGAGTGGGTTTAAGCTACATGGGGATCCCGTAAGGTCACGGTCCATTTGACTGGGGATTCCCTATAAACGGGCTCTCCAGTATGAGTAGGCGTGTGAAAGAGTAAATGAACGGTGAAAGCTTCCCATCTGAAGATGGATTCCCGGATCGTGGCCCGTGTACTGCCTTCTCTTACGAAGGATATAGGCAGTGATGGACTTCGGCCCTATGGTACACAACCAAGAAGCAACTCCCCGCTTCAATTTGGTGGTTCAGCTAAACGGTCAAATACCCCGCCCCCCCCCCTCCTCCCGCCAAGCCGAAGGCGTAATGTAGACCGTGCCGAGCGAAATAATTGGCTACCTGGGGCACTAGGTAGTGATTAACGGTGCCTTGGCATCACATGGTAATATTCCCAAGTAAACTTCCTTATCGACGCATGCGGGGCTATGCGGCGGCTGACCTTCCTGTCACTAGTTTGTCGTGGGACCAAAATGAATAAGTATTTAAATAGAAAACCTTTTACACGGATTGATCGAATACGAATAAGGCTGGGGATGAGGGCAGAACTGTTATTCTAGGAATACCCGAGTTTGGCATCCGCGTGATAGCCAGGCCAGGAAATAAGACCTATTATGACATCGGTATGGTAGTGTTTAGGTACATTTCTCTACATCACGCTGATCAAACTGCACCATGGTAAAGACGCACGGCGATCTTAGCCAGACGTATGGCTGCGGCGCAGACAGGATTAGCACTAATCCAAAAACCTTGGATTGTTAAAGGTCGGGTGAGAGGACTAGAAGCTTGTAAGGTCTGACCAAGGATCTGGGCAAAACGCCTCCGAATGTCTCTGTAGGATGTATGCTGACTTAGTAGTCACCACTGTAGTACTCCACTTAGACGGAAAGAAGCAATGAGTGGTGGTCGTGTCCGGTTACCTTACATATTACGGGCAAGAAATATCAACAAGAGATGAGCAAACTGGTTGAGTACTGCGAGGAAACAGAACTGCCACTGATGGTTAGATTATGTGATGTTAACTCGCTTCATCTGATGTGGAGAAGCTCAGGTACCAATGACCGCAGCAAGACCCTCCTGGCGTACCTGGCCACTACCAACTTGGAGATTGTCAACCAATTTAATGAACCAACATTCGTTAACAGAGTAAGAAAAGAATTCATCCATATCATGCTCTGTTCCCGATAAATAATTAGGTACGTAAGGGATTGGAGAGTGGATAAAGATCCTTCACTTTTAGACCATGCTCAAGTTCATTTTACTCTTTCAGGTGATTCGAGCCCGACGGAGATCATGATAAGGAACCCTTTCATGTACTACTTTTATTTTTTACTGATATACATGAATTTATTGATTTTATCGCACTGCTTCATGGCAGTTTTTATTAAAGGAAAATAATTACACCGATACTGATTTGATCAATAATGAGAAACACGAGCTCATGTAATATTACGGCCCTAATTTAGATGGGTAATTTGGTAGCTGAATAATACAGTGCTTTTTGACGATTCAAATTATTAATTATTAGCTGCGTTCTAATTAACTGCCTATAACTAATACATAGTTAAATTACATAAGAGTCTCGTATACAACACTAATACATTAACTAATATTATTTCGGATCGGTATTACGCTCATACAAATATCAACAAAAGTAGAATTAAATAACACAAACTTTGATCCAACGATTTTAGCCATAACAAAGTACGAAAGCCAGTGTAAGAAGGAAAATATATACGCGAGAAAAATAACTGGGGAAAATATCGCCGTTACAATTCCTCGGTAAAACACGACGGAAAGGGGGGGGGTGGCTAAAAGAACAATAGCGCCGTGTAGTCCAAGTCCCGCAATTCCGCTAAGCCAGAACACAAATAAACAAATAAAAACTCTCGTCGTTCGCGCACATATTATTTATTTCTCATTTTAGCAAGTCTCGTCGGGCACAGCGCTAAAATTCCGAGAGAGATTCGATCGCTCACCCGTAATTCGCATTTTTCTATCCGAGCGCCTGCAGCCGGCGCGCTTCCATCACTCCGCAACACTCGGCGATTGTGCGGCGGTGGCGGCGGCGCGGCGACTAAAAAAAAACGTGCCAGCGAGATTATCGGCGAACGACGCAGCGTCGGCAGCAGCAGCAGTGAAAATAACAAAAAAAAAAAGAGACAAAAAAGAACGAAAGAGGATGAAAGGGACGTGGTATATAGAAGGACAGGACGTGGAAGGGACGAAAAAAAAATGAGTTACACGCGGCGGTAAAAGCTTCATGGAAACCAGGAATTATGAATCGGGAGAGAACATCCGAGGCTAGGGAATGGTAGGGAGAAACCTGACTACGCGCATCACCTCGGCAAACGTTCGCGCTCGAGGGAAGCCACGTTTTGCCAGCTAGTTCATTGTGTCGCTCACTTTGCTGCTGCTGCTCCTGCAGCCGCTGCTTCTGCTGTAGAGGCAACCAGAAGCACGTATATATACCCGCGCGTGCATCGGAAACTCGCTCGACAATAACGGCTGCCGCTGCTGCTGTTGCTGCTGCGCTCCTCCTCCCCCCTCTCTCTCTCTCTCTCTGTCTGCCGCGATTGTAATACTCGCGCGGTGACTAGCGAGACGCGCTACGCGAAAACCTCCGACCGTGAAGGACGACCGTACCCAGAGTTGCGGAGAAGTTGGAAGGGAGAAAGTGAGAAAGGTGCAGCGGTGATAGGTAGATAAAGCGATATCGGGGGCGAGGCCCGAGCGAAAGCGCCTTTTGAGCCCTGGATAAGATAACGATCGCACTAATTGGGGCAATGAGCATAAAAATGAATACATTTTTTTAAGGCTTTTGTGTAAGCACGATAAAAAGCGCAGAGTTAAGGTCGCATTTTTTGTTTTTACTAGAACTGGTAATGTCAAGAGTTGTGTGCTTCAAAGTTTTGGTTTGCTATTATGATAAGCGAATAATTCAAGCTTAATATATTATTTATCAAATTGCCAAAATATTAAAAAAAAAAGAAAAAAAAAGCTGAATTCTCTTACGGTTAGCGTATGCATGGGAAGAGTAGTAAAAGTAGCGCACTGGTTCGGCATGGTCTATAGTTGTAAATGATTCGATAACTTACTGATAGTATATAAAATGGTAAAGCATACTCGCTTGCATTAAATGTTATAAGGGCATTAGGGGCTTAGAATAAACGAAATAAGCATCTTTAAAGTAAACTATATTCTAAAAGTTTCAATAATTATATTTTTACATTTTTCTTCTTTCTTTCGTTTATTTACAATTTACGATCCAACAATTTATTTACAATTCAACGATTCAGTTTTTGCCCACAGCAAGTGTAACGACAAATACAAATCGTTTTTACAATCAGTATAATATGCAGTTCATCAGAAGTAAGACAATTAACAAGGAACGCTCGATCGCTGGAAAAGCTCCTCATCCAAAGCTCTTTATAGCAAATGCGCTTGCACTGGACTCTAACGGTATTCAAGGATTGCGCGCAGCCATCAGGCGCACAGTCTGAGTATATACAGGGTGCAATAGACGTATGATCCGTTATCGATAGCAAGAGAGAGAGAGAGAGAGAGAGAGAGAGGGAGAGAGAGACCACGGGTATAATATTATCAGGAGCAACATCACAATCTCGGTAATGAAGCAAATCCCATTGAGCCGTTATTCCAGGCAGCGGCGGCGTCGGTGCGGCGTCAGACGGGCAAAGAGCTTTGAGCCGAGCAAGGCAAGCGTAATGCCGCGTTTGATACTGTATGGACGTGGAGCGTATAGCGCCGCTGCGCACTTAATACCGTTGACGCGCAAAAATAAGGGCACATAATACGTCTTTGTCGGTCTCGCCTCTCTCTCTCTCTCTCTATGTGTGTGTGCGCGCGCGTGTATATATAAAGGGAAGGGGAAAGCAGAAATTCCACTGGCAATACACGGACTTAGCTTTATGCTCTATATCCCCCAGCTGCAAGTGCGTGTGTGTGTGTGTGTGTGTACTCGCGTGTGTCTGACGCTGCTGCTGCAGCTGCGGTAAACAGATTTGAGGCATTCAAAGGGGTGCCGTGGTGAGACCAAAGAGAGAGGGAGAGATTCGTATAGATTATGGTATACAGAGAGAGAGAGAGAGAGTGAGAGAAGCGAGAGCTGAATGTTACTAGTGTGCCTGAGTGTGTTTGTGTGTGTGTAGCGTTGGTTCACGGGCACACGCCTGCCGCGTGTGCGCGTAGATTGCGAGAACGTCTGGAAGATTGAGGCGGTTGGTTGCTTTGGTGAATCGCGTTCAGGGAATATGTTGTTATATTAGGTGTACCGTGTACTTAGTAGTATAATAACTACATGTATCCGCGTACCGGCAAGCGTTGCGTGATATTGGAATTCGCGAGTTTATGTTTAGAGCAAAATATACGTCGGGTTGAAAAGAATGGATCGCATGTGCGAGAAGCTGATCGGATGTGTGGTTTCTGGGTTTCCATACAACTGCGGAAGAAAGAATGCCCACGAACATAAACAATTTAAATCTTACAGGGAGAACTTAATATGCTGTAGAATATTACAAATGTACCTTGCTAAAAAATTTAAATACATATAGGTAGTATGATCATAAGCATATAATGTCTGACTAGACTGGAAACTTTTCTACTAATACTGTATAATAAATGAAAGCGTTTTTTTTTATATGCTACGTTAATTATTAGATTTACTTTGAAATATGTATACCATTGTTGAATAACTGAAATTTTCATCTCATTATTTTTCATCAAAGTTGCTAAAAGTATAAGTATTCATACGTTTATTTAACATTTTAATAAAGGAAAATATATTGTAAAGTATAATTCATATTTTCTCGATAAATTAAATTATACACCGTCACAGACCCAATTTTTAATCACTTAAGAGGTCGCATTTACGTCTAAATATAAATAAAATAACACCTTAAATCTTACTTTACTTTAAGTTTTTACTTACATTAAGGTTTTATCTTCCATTAAATGCATTCAACATTTAAATACGTGGAAACTGTTATTGATCAAAAGAGGAACCAGTTTTTGATCGAAATTTAGCTTTGTATAAAATAAAAAGTTTCAAAGAACAATAAATACAAAATAGATATTAGTCAAGTAAATGATAATAATAAGTGAAATTGTTCTGATTAATTACCCCGTCAGTGGCAGTAACTTGCTGTAGTTATATAATTTAAGCGTACGAACATTCATACAGATAGTGAATTCGTTATGATCATAAATAATTTATAACTGGTTATAGTCTTGTTTTACAGGTACGCACGCAAGTACTTAACTTTCGTACTTCTTTTTAATCATTTTACATACGCTTTAAACTACCGATGCAATTATTTTAAAATATAAGAGTTGTATATACATGTTTGTTATTGTTAAAAACATTTTTCATTTTCCCTTCTTTTTTTTTAATGAATACTACATTTATGATTAAGTGAAATAAATATTTGTAGTGCCAGTACACTAATTTTTATACTGCATAAAAACAGTAATTTCTCTATTAAAAATTTATATTTATATAAAATATTATAACCATTATTTTTTAGGTATAAACGACTAAAAGTTTCCATTGATAGATTGAATAACGGTACCTATTTGTAATCGTATTCCAACACCTCAATATCTCTTAACTACACGCCAAAGATCCAAAGGGTATCCATATTTTCTGCCAACCCTTATAACTTCGCCCTCTGCCCTCGACGTTCTCGTTATCCTCTTTGACCTTCACATGTTCTTACCCACCGCCTCTCATGATTTCTCAGTCTCCATATACCTTCCCCGCCTCAATGTTCTACCTTACTATACATTTTTTGCTCTCCATAGCCCCTTTTCAGCTCGTTTTATTTACATATTTTCTGAGAGCCAATTTCTTGTACGCGTAAAGTAACTTCCTAAGAAACTAAGACTTTTTGTGCTTCCAAGTTTTTCAGACTAAATTTATACTTCTTTTCCTTTTTTTTAATTTTGTAAGCCTCTGGAAATAATAATATTAAAGATACTGGAAATAATTTAGTTTTTTATTTGATTTTAGAAAATAAAAATGTTTCACATATTTTTTCTACTACTTTAAAAATACAAATATTTTAATAATCGGTGACTTATTTTTACATTGACAATAATAACTTTTGTATTTAAAATATTAATTTAATTATATTGTAAGATGAAAATTGATACGAGGATTCATTTAATCAATAAGTCAAGCTCTTTTAATCAGTAAAGATAGCGTTATAAAGAAGGTATAAAAATATTTGATAGAGATAATAAATGTATTTAAAACTAAGTTTGAATCTCCTCGCAGTAAAATAAGTTTATTACAGTTCCGACCTTATACGATCAATTACCTTCCCAGTATAAGTGCACGTTTTAATCAAAGATCATTTTTCACAGCTTTTTAATTATACTTTGAAAAATGTGACGATCTTAATTCTATGAGTAATTAAAGCGAAAGATTTTAATACAAATTTATTAAAAGAAAAATCAAATTCTACATATTTTACTTCAGCACTCTTTTATAATTATAAAATCTGTTCTATATAATATTACATTTCATAATTTGCAGATACTAAAAAATTGAATAGTATATAACATTTTTAATGTACTTGTTCTTTCAATATATAAATATATATCTATATTTGTTTGATTCTAATAATAATAAGACTTATTCGTTATATACAAAACAGCTTATACAATTTAAATAATTTTTATAATCATAGACACAAGTGGCCAGGCATCTCTCTAAATAATTTTTAAATATTTTCCAGCGCAGTTTGCCACTTCTTTTGTTCTTTAAGAAAAAACTGGGTCGCTCTGAAACTAAAGACCAAGAGAGCAGAAGAGCAAAAGACAGAGATAGAGAGAGAGAGCAAGAGAGAGAGAGAGAGAGAGAGAAGATGACTGGCGACTTAAGCCAAGTTAATAACGTGGAACGGCTCGGCCTAGCCCGAACTTTTGCCTCTCTTATGTGTGGCTGCTCTTGCGTCTCTCGCACGCATAGACGAGGGAAGGAGAGTGAGATGAGAAGAAGCGGGAGCGGGAAAATCCCATTGCCCTTCTCTCCCTCTTTCTCGTCTGCCACGAGCGTCGAGTAGCTGCCAAGTGCATTATAAGCGATTTTTTCCTAGACGTCGGATAGATGCGAGGGAGAGAGAGAGAGAGAGAGAGAGAGAGATAAAGAGAGAGATAGACGGACTTTAAAACATTTTTTCTCGTATATACATATACATGGGGGGAGGGGGAGGGGGGCTGCGAGTCTCGAGTGTTTTTTCCTCCCGAGTCTTGTTCCATTGTCGGGCCGCGCGATTTTCCTCGTCGTAGGAAGAAAAGAAAAAAAAAAGGAGGCTGTGCAGGACGAGAGGAGGAGGGAGTCTGGAGTCGCCCGGTTCTCGGTCGGGTCGCGCGAAGAGTGTGTAAAAATTATGAAAACTTTGTTCAACTTCTTCGACCCAATTTCGCCGGGCGTCAGGCGCTCGCGGCGTCGGCGTCGGCGGCGGCGGCGGCAGCCACGGCGAGGATTCTCGTCCCGGTTTAGCCAATTTTAAATTTTAAGCTGAGATTTGCACTGTGTCGGAAATTTTAACGTGTAACGACGAGCAAAAGGAAACAGCTTCGTTAAAAAGTTCCTTTGATTAAGAGGGAGAGAGACTTACAAAGTGCTTTGTGTGTATATGTAAGTTTCAATCTGCAAATTAACAGCGGTGTAATCGACGAGCGGAAGACTCGCGGCTATTGATATACCGGATATTCGAGTGTTAATGAGTACACGATAACTCCGTGTTATTTTTTAGCGAAAATATTTAATCCGCGGATTAGAAAGGATGCTTGGTTTGGTAATGCAATGGTTTTAAATACTTCGAGGTCAACTTGCGTACACCAGCTATTTTCCTTGCAAAGTTTAATATACCCATTTCATTTATAAACTAGGGAAGATATAAAATGCGAGGTTATTCTTCACCATAAGATCTTAAAATAAATTATGCTTAGCTTGTCAGAGCTATTTTATGGCACGTTAGCTCTGTGATAAGCAAGTACAAAAACGCCTCATATTTTACCAGCATTTTAAAGAAGTAAAAAATGTTTACATTGCGCCACGGAAATTTTACTGCTTCAATCTAAAAATATCTCGAATATATTCGTTCCAAAATTAACAATCTTTACAGGCGAATAATTATTGTTGAATTTGTAATTATTAAACATTTATTGTATTTTAATCAATACTTTGTACTGGCGTCATCGAGCAAAAGGGAATAAACAATAATTTGCGAAGCTCGCTTTCCATATAATCATATTTTATTATTACAAGTAAATATTGATCATTCACTTGACGCTTTATGGAACAGCCGGAGAAATGCATTTTATACTTCTCGCTTGGCAGGCGCACGGCGCAGACACGCGCGTACATTTTAACATCCATCACTTATTTATCAAACGCAAAAATAATCATGTAAATAAACGCGCGCGCTCTCTCCCGCATTTGTAAATCAATCTAGCTGGTCCTTTTTTTTTTGTTAAAAACGCGACGCACGCATTCGTTTTGCCGCATTTACGCTCGGAATCGATTTATTTCCCAGTCCAAACAATGAACATTTGCGTTATAAAATTACGATTAATACGGCGATGGCGGCGGGGCGAGGTGAGAGGAATGGAAGGCAGAGAGATAAAACACGCGGGGGCGCGGAAAATATATATTATATTTCGGGTGAAATTCAAATTTTCGGCTTCTAGCTTTACACGTGGTCGTTGCTCCTCTCCGGCGCGCGGCGACCATGGAAGTGCGGCCGCGAAATGCATTTATTCAACAAATTGTTCTCAAAATTTTATTTATAGTCGAGAGAGAGAGAGAGAGAGAGAGAGAGAACGCGAGCGAGCAATAATCCGCGGCAGTGGAAGCTGGGCGCCGGCGCTTTAAATTTCGCGGATGCGATACATCGGCAGTGCGACGTCTCTCGGCTGGCCGCACTTTGTGCAAAGTGCATTGGACATTTTATAGTATCCATTGCGGCGCAGTAAGAATATTTCTCGACTTGACACCACGGGAAATTGAATTTACCGAGCACTTTACGCGATGTGCATGTGCGTCGTTCGTTGTGCTGCCCTCTCTCTCGCTCTTTCCTTCTCGACCGTCCTATACCTATATACCTTTACCCTCCCCTAAACCCATCCTGCACCTTCGAACACCCTGCACAGCCCATTTGAATGACGAGAACTGTAAGTGGGTGAAATATTAATTTTTTTTTCCTTGCCTTTTTAAGAGCCGCGCGCACCGAGTTTCTGTTGGAAAACGGGTGAAACGTATTGCACGCGCGACTTTTATCAGTATAGATGCAGTGAATTTTTATGCACCAGTTTGGAACGTACGCATATGTAGCTATAGTTGATTTATTCTTACGCTTCTTGTTGTGGAGTCAAATTGCACTTGTGTACGAAATAAATAGGTAATAGAATTATAAAAACAAAATTTTTATTGTTATATATATATCAATTAAAATATATGACTTTCATTCGAAAGATTTTTATCTCAATTATTCTGAATTAGAACATTATTTAGCCGCTAGAAAGTAACGTACAGTTAGCTAAAAATAATTATTACGTGTTTATAAAAAAAAAAAACATTAAAAAAAGAAAGGAAACAGCACCTTTTCAATCATGGTACAATCCCATTAAAAACATACATAGATCGCGCTACAGCAACACAATAATATTCACAACGAAATTCGATTCCCGTATAGCGTCGCTCAATTCTGCAGCCGAGAAAAACAGATAGGAAGAGGTCATTGGAAAAACCACTTCCGCATCCTCCTTCGGACCCCCAGGGCAACGACTCGGAATCACGCCATTCGCAGGGAATTTGTTTTAAATAAACGAAATCAAGCGCGTCGCGCGTCGCGCCTTAGCGAGTGCAGCGAGCTCCTCTCCGCGGGTGCTGAGAAAGATTTCGTTTTTCTCGCTGTCCCTCTCTTTGCCTCTCTCGAGTCTGCACATACCCCCACCAGAAGTTTCGAGTTTCACGAAAAGAGCCCACCCTAAAGTAGTCCAATAGCAGTTTATTCGCGTGCACTTCCACACGCGCGCGCGAGAGAGAGAGAGAGGGCGAGAAAGAGGATCGCAGAAAAATAAGAGCGGAAAAGACGGCGCGCGGTAGAAAGGAAAGGCTAAAGAGGAGGGCGAGGAGAGGAAAAATGGCGGCGGACGACTTTGCTTCCTCGGGGATATAAGGTCGCTCGCTGCTCTGCTCTCTCTTTCTCTATCTCTCCCTTCTTCTTATCCTTCATTCTCTCTCTCTCTCTCTCTCTCTCTCGCCCTCTCTACTCTCTACACTCTACCTCTTCGGGCGACACGCCAGGACGTCTACGACCGCGAATTTCCGCCTCTCAACGCGTAGCCCCCTTTAAATCGTTTCCTGTACGACGGACTGACGCGCTAGCGGGGGGATAAGACGGAAAAATCGGAATCTGGCGATCCTCCAGGCTCACCTTATCGCGCGAGAGCGCGCAAGCCCGGTTACCTCCGTGCGGTCGGCCCCGGATTCGTTTTGCAATTACGAAAACGGAACGCCGGCCGTGAGTGAAATAGAGAGAAAGAGAGGTGGTGCGGAATACGAAGAGTGTGGACGAGCGAGAGAAAGAGAGAGAGGGAAAATGAAGAACATTACCGGACCGGCAACGAGGACAGCGGACCAACTGCAGGGAGAGAGGAGACATGTATGGTTTATTCCGTGGCAGGTATATAGAGAGATGGCTGAATGCCTCGGGGGAGGTAGATGTTGGCTAAATTGAAGTGTCCGTAGATTTTGAGAGGCGAACGCCTCGGGTAACATCATCGAGACATTGAATTTCTGCGGTGCGATTGATTTTCTTCGTTTCTTGGACGCCGATGTCTTATTGAGGTTGGAGAGATTTTTCTGTTTCGCACTTTCGATGGACCGAAAATTCTTGAAAGGGTTGTGATTGCACATTTGACGGGTGAATTTAAATGCACGGAGCGTAATTTGTTTGATTTAGAGGAAACTGGTCCATCGTGTTGGACAATGTTATAACTCGTTTTATTTAATACACATTGATTATAACGAAAACATCTACAGGAGTGGATAGAATAAATGGTTTACATTTATAAATCATTCCATTATCGTTAATATTTTCAAAACTTATTCTGTTTAAATCTATTTTAGCTTTCAAAATACTAAAACAGAAATCATTTTAGCTCTTTGACTTGTTATTCGTTTCTGAGAAATGTAAAAATTTGGTTTTATCATTCTTGAATTCTTGAAAACTACGAGAGTACTGGAATAAAATCCATCGAAGGTTTCATATAGAGAAAAGGTATGCCAATCACAATGTGGCCTCCGAAACAAAAAAAAAATAATCCGAAACATTTTGTTTCAATTTGGCAAAATTTATCATCCACGTATTCTGAAAATCCCCAATCAATCAAACAAAAATTCAAAGGGTAAATCCTATATATATATAGATATCTAAAATTCGAGAATTTCTCAACGAATCCCAGGTATACACGCATATGTACATATAGTTTCATTTATCGATATTATTTCAGTTCCAGTGCTGATAACGTAAAGCCAAAAAAACAGTATCTTTCCTGGAATTCGTATAAAAATAAAGGTACGAATCTCCCGCATGACGTTCACGTATACATCCCCGCAGGCGAGTCAGCTTATACCGCGACTGTCCCCGTATCCGTAAGAGACAAAACCGCAGGAAGTAACATCAACAACGACACGAAGGAAACAAAGAAAAAAAAAAGGATACGAAAAGCCCCCTGGCACACGTGCGCGCGACTTCCGTCAAAGACGGGGAAGCAGTAGGTAGCGGCGACGACAAAAATCCAAAAGCTTTAGGAATTGGAACTCGTGCAGAGTGTAGTGCTGCGTTATACCGAGAAGGACTTCAAAGGTAGAGAGAGACGAGAATTTCTTAAAGAAGATTAGTTTTCTCCCTGTTGATATCTCCTTCGAACTGCTCAAGTGGCATCGAGATTTCACAACACGAAGAGCAGCAACTCTCTTTCCTGTACATATATAGATACACACATACACACACACACACACACACAAACCAGCAGCGGCGCAGTCTTGCGCACAGCAACAGCAGCAGCAGCAGCAGCAGCTATATACCTGCGCTCAGAAGGATGAAATACAAAACTCGGGCGAAAAAGCAGCAGGAGGGCAAAGTCGTCCACTCGCACGGCAAAATTCAAATCAGTTTATATTTGCAAATGAGTTTGTAGAGCTTCCGAGCTTTTTCTCTCTGCTCGTGTCTCTCTCTCTCTCCCTCTCTCTCTCTCTCTCTCTCACTCTCAACCGGTAAGTTTCCCCCGCATTCGCAAACATACACAGAGTTCCCGATACTCACGTGCACGTATATCGCTATCGTGCGTAATTTACATGCATCGACTTGGGGAGTCAGCGGAATATATGCTATAATGAAACTTCGCAAGCGCAAAAGTCTCGGTGTGTACGCGCGCGTGTGTGTGTGTGTGGAGTGTAGGAGGAAATATAGGGAACGGGCGGCAATAAAAGCTTCGCGTATCGCTCGCGTGTCCTCTACTCGGAAGGATCGTAAATATGATATCTATCCAAGTTTTCCAGGAACGGTTAAAGAAAGTTCATTCGTGCGGCGGCGGCCGCGGCTCGCAGCGGGAGAGACTGAGAAGAGATGACGCGAAGGAGGTTCGAGAGTAAGGAACGCGAGAGCAACAAGATGTATATATATACGTGAGAGATAGATGGATAGATAGACAGAGAGAGAGAGAGAGAGAGAGAGAGAGGGAGAAAACAACAAACGACGTCGGGAAAAGAGATCGGAGAGAGAGACGCAATGGAGTCGAGGAGCGACCTGCTGGGAGTATGAGAAACGTGACAAAGCATCCGAGCTATGAGTAGAGGACGCGCGAACCACAGGACGATCTTTTGTTCACCCCCAACCCTAAGCTCTATACCCCCGTAAAGTGTGGTTTACTGCATCGAACCGCCAGAAAATGATTCCCCGCGGCCGCCATCCGATGTTTTTTTCGGTTATATACGCGCGGACAACGACAACGGCGTATAGTTCGTAACCTCGACGCAGACGCGACCTGGACGAAAAGCGTGATCAACGAGACGCCGTTGAGGGTTCAACGACCGTTTTTATTTTTTGAACGAGCTTCGTATATATTTAACGATCTGGTGTCTGCAGTCGCAACAAATTTGAACTTTGAAAGAAAGATTGGTTTGGCTTCTTAGAAACTTTGCGTGGAATTCGTATTAATCAGACATAGCTAGTGAAGTTCTTACAATTTTTTGGGTATATCAATGAAAGACTGATGGTAAACCGAGGATATACAGTGTAATGTATTAAGATTAAAAAATCCTCGTATAGAATTATGATCAATCTCAAAATTTTAGCTTCAACATCTATTAGAAATATGATGAAACAAGTCATTTAAAAAAAAAAAAAAAATAAGTATTCCCCGTTCTCCGCAGGACTCACATAAAATTAAAAAAAAAAAAAATTCAAAAAATCACATTACAAGTATCGCCGATCTAAAAGACAAAGGAAACACAAGATAAAAAAAGAGTCAAAACCAAGCGATCCGCTGCACGCGTCCAATAGGTGCAATCTCGTATATAGTCCGCCCGTTCGCCTACATACGTTTAAATTTGAAGAAAGAAAAATCACGTGGCTGCGCTCGTGCAGCGCGCGAGTAGTAAGGATGCCATTCGGTATCTTTTTCCCCGGGATTTCGCGAATTCCAAGTTACGAGAAGATTTTAGCTCGGCAGGAATAGGAAGCTAAGTCATTCTAGTCTTTCCCCGGTGCTCTTTCCCTTACCCCCTTCTCCTATATATACGCGCTAGTGCGCTCAACTCGCGAGAAAGACGGGGAATTCACGATATTCCGTGGAGAATCGTTGAAGGGTCCTTCGCTATTTCGTAATCTCCGTCGCTCAGTCGCTCTCTCCCTCCCTCTCTTTCTCTCTCTCTCTCTCTCTCTCTGGAGCTGCAGTATATAAGGGACGACAAAGCGAGCAAGCGAGCGCCTATAATAATGTGCGTCCGCTAAGTTTATTTCGCTCGTGAATTTATACGCGCGCGGCTGGTATTGTGTCGTTAAGGTATACGGCCGCGGGGATCGCAGAGAGGCGCTGCAGCAGCACATGCGAGCCGCGCGCGCGGATTTTTGCATAAAAATGCCCCGAGAGTGATTGGGCACTTTGGAAAATTTAGATGCGATAGATTATATAGCTATAGGGGTGTGCGCGCAGCACACCCGGCTAACAATGTTATTTTAACAGACAGGCGACAAGTCTATTCCATAAAGATTGCGAGCGACACCGCCGTAACCGCGTTCCCCATCATGCTTAACTGTAAACTCAGCTATAACTATACTAATTTCCGGCAACAAATTGTTGCCGCTCACACACTTTGCATATTAATCCCTTATTCTTTCTATTTTTTTTTTTCGATTCGGCCCTGATGCTTTGCGCTCTTTGGAGAAATCGTTCG
>UELU01137856.1:0-88166 GCA_900490025.1 Megastigmus dorsalis | reverse complement strand
GGAGCACAAGTACCAGGAGGTGTTTATCCACCAGGCACACGAGTAGGAAGTCCCGGAGCACAAGTACAAGGAAATGTTTATCCGCCAGGAACACAAGTACCAGGAGGTGTTTATCCGCCAGGAACACAAGTACCAGGAGTTGTCTATCCACCAGGCACACAATTAGGAGGTCCTGGAGCACAAGTACCAGGAGGTGTTTATTCACCAGGAACACAAGTAGGAGGTCCTGGAGGACAAGTACCAGAAGGCGTTTATCCACCAGGAACACAAGTAGGAGGTCCAGGAGCACAAGTACCAGGAGGTAATTATCCGTCAGGAACACAAGTACCTGGAGTCGTTTATCCACCAGGAACACAAGTAGGAGGTCCTGGAGCACAAGTACCAGGAGGTATTTATCCGCCAGGAACACAAGTACCAGGAGGTGTTTATCCACCAGCTACACAAACAGGAGGGCCTGGAGCACAAGTACCAGGAGGTGTTTATCCACCAGGCACACGAGTAGGAGGTCCTGGAGCACAAGTACCAGGAGGTGTTTACCCACCAGGCACACGAGTAGGAGGTCCAGGAGCCCAAGTACCAGGAAGTGTTTATCCGCCAGGAACACAAGTACCAGGAGGTGTTTATCCGCCAGGAATACAAGTACCAGGAGGTGTTTATCCACCAGGAATACAAGTAGGAGGTCCTAGAGGACAAGTACCGGGAGGTGTTTATTCGCCAGGAACACAAATACCAGGAGGTATTTATCCACCAGGAACACAAATACCAGGCGGTGTTTATCCTCCAGGCACGCAAGTAGGAGGTCCTGGAGCACAAGTACCAGGAGGTGTTTATCCATCAGGAACACAAGTACCAGGGGTCTTTTATCAACCTGGGACACAAGTTCCAGAAGGTCTTTATCCACCAGGCACGCAAGTAGGAGGTCCTGGAACACAAGTACCAGGAGGTGTTTATCAGCCAGGAACACAAGTACCAGGAGGTGTTTATCCACCAGGAGCACAAGTACCAGGTGACGTTTATCCACCTGGAACACAAGTACCAGGAGGTGCATACCCTCCAGGCACTCAAATAGGTGGTCCTGGAGCACAAACACCTGGGGGCGGCTATCCACCTGGAGCACAAGTACCAGGAAGTGTTTATCCGCCAGGAGCACAAGTAGGTGGTCCTGTATCACAAATACCAGGAGGCGCTTATCCTCCGGGCTCACAAGTAGTCGGTCCAGGGACACAACTGCCAGGTAGCATTGTTTATCCGCCAGGCACGCAAATAGGAGGTGGAGGTTCAGGAACACAAGTACCAGGCGGAGATCAAAAGCCAATAATGCGTGGTGATATACCTGGAACTGTAATCTATCCTGGGCAACCAGATGGAACTCAGCCTGGATCAACTGTAATACCTGGAACTGGTGCTCCTTCTATTGTACCAGGTAAAACTATTGTAGATTCTATAACGTTTAACATTTTAAGAAAATATTTATTACCTAAAGCAATTGCAGGATTTAAAAATTTTAATTTGGCTTTAATTGAAATAAAATTGGATGTTTTTAAATGTGTATTTAATCCATTTTTATAAGGGCATTATCTGCAGTGAAAAATTGATACTATTTAGCAATAAAAAAGAATCTTAAATATTAAATGGCATATATTATTATTTCAGGTGGAGTATATTCCCCTGGAACGGGTGGCCAACCTGTTTATCCAGGTACTGGTACTGTCGTTTACCCTGGATCTAATGTGGCTCCTGGGCAATATCCTGGTGGTGGAACAGTTATTGTACCAGGTCAAAGTGTTTCTGTACCCGGAACTACTGGCGGAACTGGAACTGTTGTTACTGGAGGGCAAGTTACATCGACAGCTCAACAGACTGGCGTAGTCATTGGGGGTGATGATGGTTCCGACTCACAAGCCATTAGTTCTGTCAAGCAAGGCGAAGCGGGTACACAGGCAAGTGCGACAGCAGAGGGAAGGCATGGACAAGGAAGTGCGAAATCTCAAGTCAGCGGTATCTACACTGGCTCTGGATCATTTTCAGCTCAAGCTGGCACAAGTGATACATCCAAGAGCGCACAGACGCAAGTATGTTATCATTTCACAGTCAAAATTTTTTTTCATTAATTCATTAATCATCTCTCAGTGTTCAAAATTTCTTTCAAATTTTATTTAAATGCATCTTGAATTTTATTCAGTCGTCAACACCTTTGGGATTTAATTATGTATAAACGACTAAATTTATTTTTATCAAACCAAGTTAGAATTTATAATTACAAATAAAATAATTGTTTGAGTACAAATACTATGAACATAAAATGCAGCTACATATTTACTACTGATATTTAATTCATCAATAAATTTATATTTATATCCCAATAATTAGGTAAGCGGTGGCAAGGAAGGCGCTAAGAGCAGTGCGCAGGGAAGCGGTGGTCTGGGTAAAAGTCAGACTCAAGTGGAACTCGACTCCGACTCTGGAGCTACTTCTACTAACGCTCAAAGCAGTGGCTGGAATCACGGTACAAATTCTCAGGTTCAAGCAAGTGGAAAGGGTGGAATGGCCGATGCTCAGGCTAATGGAGAAGGTCAAACCTCGAGTCAGGCGCAAATTGGCTTTCAACCTTACATAAATCGAAATGAAAAATTGGAAAAACTAGATAAACCTTTCCGTGGTGGTGGAACCGCTTCTGCTCAAAGTGGAACCTACCGAGGACAATCACAATCTCAGCTCCAAGGTTCATTCCACTATG
Organism: Megastigmus dorsalis; assembly: GCA_900490025.1. Lineage (NCBI taxonomy): Eukaryota > Metazoa > Arthropoda > Insecta > Hymenoptera > Megastigmidae > Megastigmus > Megastigmus dorsalis. The sequence continues at coordinate 85,429 of UELU01137856.1, read as the reverse complement.
GAATCACGTATACGGGTGCAGCTCAGGCTGGATCTGGTTCAGGTGCCACAGCCTTGAGGAAACCTTTCAACTTCACAAACACTGATCCAAATCTATTTAAGCCATTTAAATTAGAAGATGAAGAAAAAGTGGAAACCACTACTGAAGCTGTACCAAAGGAACAACTGCAAGGCTCCAGTTCGAGGCAAACAGTGATAGCGATTACCTCGAGAAACAATCAACCAGAGAAAAAAAACAAACCAGAACAACCTCCGCAATCGTATGACAACAGAAACAACGAAGATGAATACGAGGAATACGAAGATGAAGATTACGGAGATTCCACGTCTACACCGCCTAGACCAATGACTTCTGCATCGCCGCAAACGGCCAGACAGACAATGCGAGTTATTACTGATGGTGAGTACGACGTTAGTATCAAGCAGGAAGAAACAACCGAAGAGGCTGGGCGCTCCTTGCCTGGATACGTTGCACCCACTAGTAGAGGAAAAGTGACATCAATAGCTGGGAGAAAAACGATTGCTCAAGGTGATGGCAAATCCCAAAGTCAGACAGTCTCGATTGTACCGGTCAATAGAACTGCTGCCTCGAGAGGTGACATCAAAGGTGCTTCCTCAGACACTAGATCACTGCGACCTGACAGAGTGGGTGGCATTTATTACGGGAACGTAAGGAGTACCGGTAATGGGGATGACGAGGTTTCGACACCCAAGACTAGTTACGTCTCGGTATCAAATAGTGTGGCAGGTAAAATGGATGACAAGAATCCAACGAAGAAGTACGAGCACAGATATTACACGAAAAGCTCAACATGTGGCTACTTTACATTTTCATGTAATGTCGTTTACGGCTCGAACGGTAGAAGGAAGATATGTAAGCCCAAGTTACCGACGTATGCTGATGGCACACCCAAATGCTAATTCATAGTGAATGTTAAAATTAAAAATTATTTAATTAGTACTTGTAGAAATAATTAGTTTATTGTTAGAATAGATAAAAAGGCTTTCCATTAATCCAGCTTTTGTAAATAGAGTAGAGAGATGAGCATTTGTAAGAATGAATAGACGTTATAAAATTTGAACGAAATTTAAACGTTCCGAAGACTGATATGATTTTGTGAAATTTTTCATCTGTGAAAATTAGTTCAATAGAATATTACTTATTTCTATGGAATTGGAAAGATTTTCAATTACGTAAAATTGAATTAGAAAACATTCCAAATTAAAAATATATCTGTGATTCGAGATTAAGCTTATATATTTGATAAGAAAAGAAAATAGTTTACCAAAGAAAAATAAGATTTTAAAAAGGTTAATTACATTTTAAAATGTCTAGTTTTATTTATAAATGATAACGGTTATATTAATAAACAAAATACTGCCAATTTGTCAAAGACTGGATTGAAGAAAAAAAAACATTGATAGACTGTTATAAGGCTTTAAAAATGATATAATTACAAAATAATACAATTCACAATCTTAGCATTCATATACCAAGTAGTTATATAAATAAAAATTTTTATACATTTATTTTTAAATAAAGATAATTAATAAATTAAGTGTCTTAAGTCATCTCTTACAACCTACATAAATACATGAAAAAATACAGAACAGAACGGTGACGTTACAATGAACAGACGAAATTCAGTACATTGTATACTATATTTTAACTCGTATATATTTTACTCGTAGAGATTTCAACGATAAAAGCGACAAAATATTAAACTTGACATGCTTGCTTTCGAGTCACGTTCACTGAGTTTAATCAAGGTACTTTAAGATTTGCGTACATTTTCACGCATTTATTGCTTACGACTTGACATTCACACACGGGATTTTGCTTCGCATTATCGTTATTGACATTTCGTTTACAAATTACATTTGCGGAAATAACGGGATGCAGTTTTGAGAGAGAATCCAATATTGCATTATCATTATTACGCGAGTCAGTCGTTTTGATAAGTCTGAGGTATCTTTTTATATAAGTCTTTCGAATTTCTCGCAAATGCACTGGGTATCTTTTTTCGTATCTACAACGAGCACTTAGTTATGTACATAACATATAAAATAAAATTAGCAATTAGTACAGCTAGTGTAAAAATTGTTAAGAGAGACTAGTAATTTAAAATTTTTAAAATTTATTTTGGAAAGAAAAATTAAAACAGAATGATTTATCTTTTAACCTGGACTTTCAATTGTTAAGATTCTAATGAAGGAATTGACTCAAACTTTCATTTTACGATACATTTACATACTGCAAAAGTTATATTATGTAAAATATTTAAATTTTGTTAAATTCTTCATTGTTTGATTTAGACTTTACGTATTTTTAAACGGTTAATAATTGATAAAATAGTTCACTTTAAAACATTTTAATATTACTAGTCGCTCTATAGAATAAGAACTAATACAAGCAAATAAATTATCACGCGCAATTAAAGTTCAGAAGAAGAGCGAAATGATCACAAGTTGTATTTACACTAAACGAGTATATATATATATATATATATATAAGGGTCACAGACAAAAGACGGCAGTCGTGGATTGCAATTTAACTTTCACTAACCATTGTCACGCTACAGTACGCTACTGACACACTAAACTATAAGATTATAATAATCTAATTAAAATAAAATCTCATGATTTAGCTCCGAGTGCTGACAACGCGTCACCAGAATACTTTTTTTTCCTTTCATACTTCTGAAAATACTATTTTTACACATTTACAGAAATATTAATGGGGATTTCTCGTAACGTCCATTTGTCGCTTCGATCGTGAAGAACAGTTGTTATTGATTTTTATCTTTATATTATACATTTTTATATATTCCTCTATTTCTTTTTTTGTTTTTTGTTTTGTCCTTCCAGTATTGTGGAAGTTTAAATATATATATATTTTTTATATATCCTTTATGGCGTGCAGGTACTAGGCAATTTATTTATCATGACCTTCAAGAAAATAAATCGCTAATGAAAATTAATTCTGGTTCACTCTTATCGAGGCTTTAGACTCGTTCGATGATTTGTTCTTTTTTTTTTTTTAACAATTCTTACCGTCGGCCATATCATCTTCGTCGTCGTCACAAGTATTGTCGTCTATGATTTCTGCTACTACATCGGGTGCTCGGCTTTCAGAAATACTGGAAAAAGATATTGCTCTTTTAAATGAATAAGGTACTAAAATTAATGATTTATTTGATATATTTCTGATGTCGCAGCACCTTTCCACCAAAAAGCTGGTCGCCAGAGCACTCATACAAATTCTCACCTGTTTCTATAATGCTCCAGCTGTGTATTGGTGCTCTCAAGCTGCTCGCTCAGATCCTCATTGGCTCGCTGAAGCCTCCTCAAGCTATTGTTCGCCGCGTCAACCTCATCCTGGGCGAGTGCGAGTTCCTTCTTGAGCTCCTCGACCCTCGCCCTGATCCTCTTCACCTCGGCCTCGTACTGCTCGGATCGCCTAGTCGCATGCGACAACTCGGTCGTCTTTTCCCCGAGCATCTTTTTCAGTTTAGCATGCGAGTGCTTAAGATCGGCGAGTTCCTTGTTGCGATCGAGGAGCTCCTGCTGCAGCTGCTTCGAGTCCGTGGCGTCGCAGCTCGAGACAGGCCTCGCGCGACGCGTATCCGCCCGGTCCTGCAGGTCGCGTAACTCACTGCGCAACTGCTTGTTCTCGCGTTCCAGCGATATTTTTTCCGTCTCCAGACGCTCGCGTTTGCCCCATTCGGCTGCGTTCTCGGCTTGCAGCTTCTCTAGCTGAGATTTGGATTTTTTTTTTATTTTTAGGATTGAATGATTGTTGGAGTTGTAGTGTTACCGGATGGATGCGTTAAGTTTTGAGAAAGTGCAGAGAGTACGATGTTGCGATGGAGATTTAGAAGCGTATTAGCGTGCAAGTGTGTGCTCTATGACTTGTAAAGTTGCTAATTCGTGCTGCTTTGTTGGAAATGTTTTCAAACGTAAACACCCATTTGGAGAAAACGCATTACTTATATTCCAAATTCGTTTTCATAAAACTTAAGAATTCAAACTCAACTTTTTTGGAGTACTATATACATTAACAGGGTTAATAAGGAACATGTCACACTGCAACAAAATACTAACCACTTGATTGAATTAATATCTGGGTTAGTTTGGTTTTTAAACGGTGACAAAAGGTAAACCAATTATTTACAAAACTTAAACCTCTAACGGGAACAAAAATTCAGTTATATTTTGTTAAACCTTACGCAGCTTGTTAAAAAATTTTGTTATTCCACCCTTTCTTGTTATTTAAACAATGATTTGAGGAAACTGTCTAGGTCTCAGAATTTCACTCCAAACAAAGTAATTTAAAGATCTATCAATCAGCATTTAGCAGTTTAATAAAACTGATATTACGAAATTATCATGTACATTACAACAATGCAACGATGAATTTTTTATTTTGTTGCTTTTGGAAAATAAGTATTAGTTCACAGAAAAATAATTCACATGCAAGATATTTCAATAATAAGTATTGTACATGCAACATGAAAAATTCAAAATTTATTTATGCAAAATACTGTAGTTTTTACCTCGGCTCTGAGTTCTGATAATCGGCGATCCATGCCTTCTCGATTGGTGGCTTCGTCGATGAGATCAGCTTGTGCCGCACTTAATTCTCCTTGAAACCGGCCCTTTATTTCAAGCAGCTCTTTTAATGCCTCATTTCGACTGTCTTGTAACTCTTCACACCTTTCGCGCAACGTTATGATTTCATTTCTCAATTTCTCTATTCCTCGATGTAATGAAGACTTTTCTCTACAAATTAAAATTTTGAAATTTACTTTCAGATCATTATATAGATGATGAAATGTAAAGAAATCAAAACCTACTCTCTTTCGGCACTAATTGTCTTCATTGCTTCTTCCAGTCTTAAATTAAGTATTGACATCTTTTGCATTAAAGCTTCCTCGTTTGCTGTTTCTATTCGCGAATGTCGTTTCTCTTGAGCAGTGGGTGAAGCATCTTTTTGCAACTCTGCTGCATGCTTTGGTACTGCTCCTTGTGACATATACTCCTCTATATCCTTATCTGAAGTACTTCGAGTTTCTACATTATCTTTGGGAGGACTTTTGCAACTAAACTCTTTCTTTGATGATGAAGGTGTATGACTTCCTGACTGTTCAATATTATTATAAACTTCTATTAATTCATCTACCCCTAAAGCACCTTTTAATTGTGGATCGGAGTCTAAAAGTGATATTAGCTGCTGATCGAATTGGCCAGCATTTTTTAGCAAGAACATGTGAACCTTTTCCATTTCTTTTTTAAGCTGAATATTTTGCATATCAAGGTCCTGAGTCTCTTGTCTGTATATGTTCAGTTCCTTTACAGCTGCTTCTAATTTTGATTTTAAAATCTTTGCTTCAGTCTTTGCTTTATTTCGCTCATCTTTAACTTCACACCATTTTTCTCTCCAATTAGCTGTACAATCAGACCACCATCGCATAGTCTTTTCCATCTGTGCTGCTCTTGCTTTAACTTCCACAAGTTCTCTATGTAATATTGCCTAGAATAAAAACAATAAAATAATAAATAGTAATTTAATTGCATACAATTTAATAATTTTTAATTAATATTGATTCAATTAATCTCTTGTTAACAAATATTTTATTACTCAGGTAACTTATGTACATTTATGAAAATGTAAGAAATTTCAATAAAGTATAGCATAGAACACCTGATACAAACAAAAATAAAATCTTCAACAAAATTATTAAACTTGATAAAAAAATTTGTGTCTACCGATTACTTGAATCTGATTATTCAAATGGATATAATATTGTTATATTACACAAGTAATAAAGCAAAATGTATATCGGTTTCAGAAAATCAGAAAATAATATTAATTTAAAAAGCTTTAAATCAGCAATTGTCAAATAAATATAACTTGTAAATCATTATGTCTAACCTCTTTGCTCTCCCATTCGCTGTCTGCATAACGTGGTGAACCTGGTGAGCTGGCATCATGTTCTCTCAGGTGCCTTCGAGAAGAAGTTCCACTTGCTGAGGATGATTGTGCCATGATCAAAATGATTTTTCCTGTAAAACTCATTATTTTTCAGAATTGTTTATATTACACTTTCTTTATTAAAACTATTAAAATTAGCACGAATTTAATCATATCCAGAGATTCTTTTGCAGTATAGAAGCATTTACTTCAAAAACTTACATTTATTGATGTTCACTTTTTACTCTTCATCATGTGGAAGTATAAATTCGATCCGACGAACGTCAAAGGATGCAAAGTGTGTGGACTGTATGGCGATTGACATTTGTGCAGACGCCAATGTGTGAATCACATTTGCTACGGAATCGGTTTATTCGGTCATCTCAAAATTGCATCTACTTATGTTCAATTATCTTATACTGATGTATCAAACTATTTTCGGCTCTCAAACGGAATTAACAGTTTTTATTAATCATAAGATTTATAATAATAATAAACTAGAATCACTAAATTAATTGAAAGAGAATATTGGTTCTTATTGATAAAATTTAGTTTTTATCTTACGGTTATCTTTGGATAATACAATTCTAACCTTACCTTGTAAACTAAATATGGCGTCGTCAGTACCAGCAAAATTTAAATTACAAATAAACTTCGCATAAAATGTTCATAATGAATCTTTTTCAATACATAAAATTAATAATATTGAAATTAATAATATTTTTTCATTGTCACTGACTATAAAAAGAAATAAATAGACTAATATTAATTATTTAAAAATAAAATAAAATAATGCAAAAAGATAAAAATTGAATAAAATGTAATTATATACAGAATTGCATAAACACTAAAAATCTAAAATATAATTTAGAAAATTCTAAAACCAGATTTCATCAACATTAACTTTATTACTTTGTTAATTGATAATTCATATTATCCCTTTACAAAAGAAAAAAGTTGCATACATTCATTCACAATAAATAGTTTGTTGAATTTTCACAAAGGAAATTATTCTCGTAATGATTATTATTATATATAGTGAATAGCTTTTCTGTACCTTTTTACAATTACAAATATATTTTCATTCATTACAAGTATATAACGCATTCATGAGATTCTTTCTCTTTATCTCGTAGGAGCTTGATGCAATCTTGATATTTACTCTAAATTAAGAAAAAAATACTAAAGTATGTATTAAAGAAGCTCAGGTATTAATACTTAATAAAGTACCAGAAAATAACATAATATAACTAAATTAATTATCATTAATAGAACATTACAATGTAATTTGCTCTTCGGTGGTACATGTGTACAGATCAATGATTCTGAAACTTGCAAATGAAAATTAGTATTCTAGCAGTAGATTACTAAAGCACACATTATTATATATCACAGCTGTGGACTATAAAATAAATATACTTGCGCTAGTGCCTGTTAATCAAACATGGATAACTATTAACATATTTTAAAGTTTTCATTTAATCTAATTTCGATATTTAAAAAAATATTCAATTTTATTGTAAAGAAATATACAGAATTATATTTGGAGCATATATAAAATTATAGATATATTTTATTTACATAACAATCATTTGTGTAACCGTTTATGTTATCTATAATGAAACATTTCATTCTGCAAATATATAAATGCACATATATTACAATGCATCAAATATTTAAAAACGGATAAAATATAAAAATTTTTAACTTGACTTATCTCACATCAGACTAATATTTTATATAATCATTACTTTCGTTACAAAGTATTAACTTTAAAGTAACTTAAGATACCCATGTCTGATTCAATTACTTTACTACTAATTTTAATACACTATAATCTATAATTTATGAGCTCTAACGAGATTGCTGAAGAATCATTTTATTTATAATACACCGTGTTTCTTTTGACATTCAATTATGGTGCTCAAATAAGCACAATTACTAATTTACAACAATCATTGGAAAAAATTAATTATACAAAAAAATAATTATATCAAAATATTATTCAGTTATTATAATATTGCAATTACTTTTCGATAACAATTGCAGTTAAATAATCTCTATCTCGGTTAAAAATAGGTACGTAAATTACCAAGATAATATACATCTGACTTTTCTTTAAATTCATTAATAAATTCATTTTAAAGCTACATTACGGACTTAATATTAAATATATATATTGCAGGTTTCTTAAAATATAACTCACTTATTATGTATGTATTATCGAGTAACTAATAAGGCAAACTGTATTCGTTTCAAACGAGTAACTAGATTTTTGTTCGTCTGAATCTTACAAACGAACCGTGCAGTGATTATTATTTTATTGTAAACGGAGTTTTAATTTAATTTAATTTACGATTGAATTATATTCCTCTTTCAATTTATAAAAATTAACGATTTTAAAACGTATCGTTTGGATTTTTCATTTTCTCATATAACAAATTGACAAATGAAATTGAGAAAAAAATTAACTCTTATTCCTTTCAATTATCGAATATTCTTTTTTCCAATTAAATATCTTTATATCATCTGATCCCTGAGTTCTATTTCTCAATGAACAACGATAAACTGTCCCTGAAAGACTCTATTGATTAAAGTTATGCCGATGTCGATTCTATTCGATTTTGCGTCAGAATCTGGCAGTGTTGTTCCAAGCGCTTAATCGTTTCCGACAGCTGAGCATTTTCCACGTACAATTCCTTTGTCAGAAAATCTGCTTTAGTCAGCTTTTCATTCTATAAAACAAAAGTTAAGTTTCATCTGTAAAATATTAAATAAAATTAATTAATAATTGAAAGTTAAGTTTTACAAATTTACCTGCTCTTTGTTTAATTTCATTTGTTGATTACACTTGTTTTCAGTTGCTTTAATGACAAACCGAAGATCAGCTGTTTCCATAAGATGCTGTTTCCACATTTCTAAAAAAGCATATCTTGTTATATTATTGTTATTCAAACTAAATATAATAGATATAGTGCGCTGTATCATTCTAAAATTATTTTTCGTATTGTTTCGTTCTTAAAAAATATTACTAAGTATGTACCTTGTAAAATCCGCTCGTTTTCTTTTTGCTGAGTCTGATAATATACTTGCAGATATTTCTGTTTTTGCTCTTGGAATAATAGCTTTTCCCATAAACTAGAAACTACAGTTTGCTCATCAGTTCCAATTAAAGGATAAATATGATTAGCGTTTTTAGTTTTAAGATTTTGCAGCTTCATAATATCATGTTTCAATTTTTCCTTCTGTTTTATTAGGCTACTGCATTCGTAATCCGGATCCATCTTCTTTTGGTGTTGGTGACGATGGTTTTTATCTTTTCCATCACTTTTTCGAACTTTCAGTTCCTCTTGTTGTTGTTGAATATTTGCATGGCAGTCACAACTATTTTGCGTCGTAAGTCTATGGCACTGTGCACAGAATGACTTATTTATCGTCTAACATTATATAATTAAATTATACTAGAATTTGAAATGCACGGATTCTAGTTTACTTTACAAATGAACTTCTCTACTCATAAGTGCAAAAGAATAAAATTTCTTTTAACGCAGTGAATTCATAAAAATAATTATCAGTATACTTTTTTACCAGCAGGTTCGAATGTCATAGGGTGAAAATAAATTCAGGTATTCTTGTATGATTCCGAAAAACATGCAAACATTTAGGTAAGTGCTACGTCCCGATACATAAGTGCAAATATTAAGAAAATTTAACGTTTATAGGTATAAAAATAGAAAAATTTGTAATATTTTTGATTGCATACAGAAATCAAAATATTTATATGATTATGATAAAAAAATTTAAAAAAAATTAAAATTAAAATTTTTATTAATATAAATCGTTTAAAAATTTCATTAAATTAATTATAAATGTGTATTGCTTGTCAGTAGGCTAATCGTCAGTTCTGTCAACTTCATAGAAGTAAATAAAAGAAAATCTCACAAGCGCCATAGTCTAGTATACCTGTGAGCACTGTTGCGTTAAACTATTTTTCGTCTCTGTAGGAACTGCACAGTCGACCCTGTCCGACCCACCAACAGTTGGTGCGCTTGGCGAACACAGTACGCTGTACAACATTGGATACATAGTCTTCATCTCGGCAGGAGGAGTCAAAGTCAGTTGTCTCTCAACGTTGAGCCTTGCTTTCAATTCTTCGATCTCCTTCTGTTTTTTCGCAAGCTCCTCTTGAGCTTCTGTCCGCCACCTTTCGAACTCGTCCTCGAGATCGCTGTATTGCTGTTCAAGATTAAACTTTTCTTCAATGGGGGATAAACGACCATCGCTACGAGATTTGTCGTCTGGATTGAATTGTTCCTCATACTCGGCCATTTTAGTTATCAACTCCGTAAACTTTTCGTCGCTTATTTTTTGTTCCTGTTCAAAAAGCTCGCGTTCTTCTTCGAGTTTTGCAGCCCAGTAATCCTCGCACTGTTCGTATTCGGCTTTCAACATTTCTAGACTTTTTTCTAGGTCGTTGACTCTAATTAATGATTTTCTTATTTAGTATTAATGGCGATGAAAAATTTTAGCTTCATAAAAGCAATATTTTTTATGCATTATGGATTTTCTATAAAATAAAGTTTTTTAGCTCACCTTTCAAGCAACTGTTTTTTCTCGGCAGCATGTTTCGACTCTTCTTCCTTAAGTAAACTTGTAGCTTCAACATTTTGACGTTTCGTATCCAAATTATTAATGACTCCAATTTTCCTATGTTTTTCTGTTTGTTTCCACGGTGGATTATCTCTCAAACTTGTTAGTCTATTCTTGGTAATACTTTTCACATCCAAGTCATCGACGAGATTGTCATCCAAATCGTGGATCCTGTCATCACTGCTTGAAATCCGTTTACTATACTTAAATTTATCACTATTAACAACTAAATCGCGACAGCTTTCGGTTACACGCTCATTGTTCTTGGTCTCTGCTTCTAAAAAGTAGAAAAAATTTTCGCCTTTAAATACTGATGATCTATGTGATACGAAATATAATCTACTTTAACTATTAGATACGAATTATAATCTACTTTAACTATTAGAAATAAAGAAATAACTAAAATGTATTAATTACCTAATTCATTAGCTAGATTTTTAAGGTGCTTTTTCTTTTTATTCCACGATGAAACTGCAGATGTCGTAGGTACACTCGATTGATATAATTCCAATTCGCTGATTAAAGAAGAAACCTCGGTCCTGAGCATAGAGCACTCCGCACAGAATTTCGCCCCAGTTAAAAAGTTTCGGAATTCTTGAATAATCTCTGTAAGTTTATTAATACTGTTGCCGTTGCTACTGTCGTCTAATGTGACTTTACTCTTCGTCACATTGTTGACTCTGTTTGCTTTGGAATGATCAAAATATTTGGACTGCTGTTGCTGTTGCTGTTGCTGTTGCTGCTGTTTATCTACTTCGTCTTCTGTATCACTTACTTCGGTTGTTGGCATGCTTATTAGACCTATTACGAAAATAAATATTTTAAATAAGTGTTTACTTCTATTATTATTTATCAGATTCATTAAATATATATATACTTAAGTATTTTCATACATTAAGTATATTTAATAAACCATTACCATCGTTATCATCTGATATCGTGGATCGGACATCCACACTCGATACAATGCTTTTAACGTCGTTGTCCCGATGCTTCAACATTTCCAATTCAGACGTCAATTCATCATTGTGATCTCTCAAAATCTTCATCTCCGCTTGGAGACGCTTAATATGAGACATTAAATCTGAAACTTGCTCATTTTCTCTGGTTTCGATACTTTCCACCTGAAAAAAATGAAATGATATATTATTATAAAAAAAGGTGTTGTAACACCTATTAGCATTCTATATTAAATAAAAATATTCCATAACAATTCAGCATTTTGTTTTGCAAGGGAATAAAGATAATTACTAAATCCCAATGAAATTAAAAAAGATTTGATTCTTTATAAAAAAAAATATAATATATATACAATATTTTCAATAAATTTTAATATATTAACTAAATAATTATATCATAATCCAATAAAATTGTTAAATGAAAATTATATAATTAATAACTTATTATAATCTTTTTTTTAAAAAATCAAAATAGAAAAAATAATTTTTTCCTAAAAAGAAATTGGTTTTTAAAAATGCTTTTCAGTCTCATTATGTAAATATTTCTAAAATTAACTAGTTCTAAGAAAGCAATTAGCATCTGTTTCAATGACCTGCCAACACTTGAAGAGCGATTTTTTCAAACATTTACTTCTCAAAGCCTATAAAAGTAAGCGAAATAATACAAATAGACGTCAATGTAAATTAATTTTGTAATAAATTAATAGTTAAATTTTATACTAAAATTTATAATAAAATTTTCTCATACATAATTAAGAAAATCTTATTTTATAAAAACGGTTGAATAGATTTCAGTAAAAATCTATTATCTACCGTTGCACGTTACAACATTCATTTCAATAATTAAAAAAAAAAATATTAAAAACTTATAATTTTACGAAGCGGTACCTTAAGCTGCCAATAGTCAGAAGCTTTGCGCCCTGCACAAAAGAATTTAAACATAAAAAGGCGAAAAAAGCACACAACACTGAAGAACGTGCTTTCGCAGCTTAAGTCTGACTGAGCTTTCCGGGAGCATTGGTCGGACAAATAAATGAAAACTCAGACGCAGAACAACTCGGCCTTTAATAACCCTTCGAGTCCCCCGAATAGAACACGTTGGGCGGTTATTCCGAGCGCCGCCGGGACAGAATCACGTTAAAATTAAATCTCGTTTTGATTTCGTTTCCCATGCCAATTTTTGTGTGAAACGCACAATAATGTGGTCCGGCCGATAAACTTTTTTTTCAAAATATTAAAACCTATGCAAATCGCGATTTTATTCGATTTTGATCTACAGAATGGTACTCGTCGTTTTTGTGCGATTTCGAAATTCAACGACAGAATAGTGAGTGGGAGACGAAAAAGGCTAGCGTCTGCTGAAAGTGCGGAATCAATTCGAAATTCAACGCCTTCGAGCATTCGTAGGCCGATGCATAATCAGCAGCGCTGCATGGCATTGCCTGATATATTCATGGATACCTGCCTGTTTCTTCGAATCACTCGTTATTTTATTATTATATTTAACTATATTAAGTAACTGTATGCAAGAAATTGGAAGTTTAAGTTTTTTAAAAATTTGAAAGTATATATAAATTTAGATATTTTCTAAATGTTAATAATTAATAGTTACTAATATTAGTGGAAAACTAATCTTATTTATACAAAATATAATCTTATTTGATTCAAAAAGAAATGAATTACTTTATTTTAAGACTCTCATAAGGTAGTTTCGTATTTTATGTTGAGGTAAAAATTTCTGAAATTAATATTTTCTTCGGTATAACTAAAAGTAAGTTTAATGATATTCCCGAAATAAACATTTGGTACTTTCTAAATTCTAAGCCTTATTAATGCTAATTATATTCTTCAATATCTAACAAAACATACAATCAACCAACTCCTATATTATATTTATGGCAAATTACTGTTAATAAAGTTATTCAGTCTTCTTAGTCTACTTGAACATGCTTTAAGTACTGCGAAAATTTTCTTTTCCAATAATAATTGAATCTTAAGTATTGTTGAACAATATAACAGTATTTCTTGTTATATAATAAATTAACTTAAATACTCTCAATAAAAAGAATCATTAAAGGAATATAAAACTTTTAGGAAATTGAAAACAAAATTGATAATAACATAAACGTATTAGGCATTAAACATTATTAATAGTTTAGACATTATACTCACTAAATTATAAAAATTAACAATACCACATTATTCTACAAAATCACACATTTAAGACAAAAAAAAATGAAAAGATCATATTAAACTAATTAGTTAAAACATAGAAATATAATCTAACCTGATCGTGAGCAGCAGCCAGTTCCTGCACCTGGAGCGACAGTTGGCTATTGCAAGCCTCGAGCTTGGTAATTTCCTCACCTTGATTTTGATTTTCAGTCTCTAATAACCTAAGCTCCTGCAGCACAGTCGCTAATTCAGCTCTGATCCGTTGCTCTTCCTGCTGCGAGGCGTGCAGCTGTTCCTCCAATGATTTCAGGCTGCTCGTGTTCTTCTCGCGTTCGAGGTGTAACTGATTAGCCAGATCCTTAAGAGCCTCCGCATGTTTGGCCTCCAACTGCCTTAGCTGCTCTTGACGAGCCTTATCCATGCGCGCCTGGTGCTCGTCAATTTCCTGGGCAAGTAGGTTCGCTCGCTCGTTTGCCTCACCGATGTCTGTGCGCAGCTTATCTCGCTCGCAACACAGATGCTCCATCGACGAGCTGTAAACAGAATCATGATTTGCATTGTTACATTGATACTTTTTGGAGAAAATGAGGTTTTAAGAAGACAATACTGTTTATTCGTTGATGACGAAAGATTTATGCATACATTTATAAATGATAACTATTGGTGTAAAATAGAAGCAGCTTTTTAAAATAAAAACTAATTGTGTTCTGCAAGACCAAAAATTAAGAAAAAAAGTTTTGATTAAATAAATGATTTCGATTATAATTGATATTCATGAAAGACAAAGATGTTTAAATTTATTGAATAACAATTGCTCTAAACTCAATCTATCAAAGAAACAGCTCGCGTGAAATGCATTGTATAAACTGCGTAATTGTAGATTAGAAGATGAAATAAAAGATTAGTATTAGCTTTATCTGGTTGCTTGAGATCCCACTAATGAAGTTTATATTGATTTCTGTAAAAGTGAATCATTTTCTTTGCATATCTAAATTCGATTATTTGAGAAAAATAATTTCTGAAATCATTATTTGTGTTGATAAAATTACTTAAAAGGAATTTCAACTTACTTTAAATTCCTAACTTCCTCTTGATAAAGAGTCAAAGCCCCTTTCAATAAACGGACATATTCTCCTACACCTCCCGCATGCGAAACATCTCGATGAAGTTTAAGCTCGGACGATAAGGCATTTGATAAATCGACAAGATTAATAGTCGGAGAATCGAATCCTAAGTCAAGCAGTAAGGAATTAGCTTCTGACACTCCAGCAACCTCCCACAGCTCGATTATGACACTTCTCAAAACGTGACTGTTCCAAAGGAAAGTTTGTAATTAAAATACATATATACAGTAATTATTTTTCTTCTATTCTTTTTAATAAAAAATTAAAGGATACAAAATTAAAAATTTTCTTACCCGCTTTGATGGTGTACAAAATCTTTACAGCAATCTGATTTTGTATGATCTCTATGTAAATGTGTAGACCAATTTAAATGTGACTGTTCCTGAAGTTTACTATTAGCACTTTGAAAGAAATGCAAGAATTCATCAAGATTGATTAAGCCGTCGCAGTCTATGTCGAGTTTTTCAAAAATAAGCTCGATTGTCTGAAACAGATTAAAGATAATAATTGTAATCATTTATCTATCAGAAAGTGAATAGGAATAGTATATATTCATCAGTATAGTATCAGTATACCTTTACCAACTATACAGATAGACATTTACCATAAAATTTTAAATATCAAATATAATTTTATGAGATATGAATCAGACACATTTTTTCAGTCTGAAAAATTCTTTATTTACATAATTCACTTTGATAAGATACGACCACGTGATGACTAATGAGTTATGCAATTACATAAGTAAACATCTAAGTAATTCCGATTTTATGTTAAAAAAAAGAGTTTTTCGCGAGTACAAAAAGATGTAGATGAACTATTTATTTCATATAACATAAATATTAACGTACTTGTTTAGAAAGGGCAGAACCTTTATTACAAAAACTATTTACATCTTCTATAGTGAGGGAGTTTTGGTTACTCCACGTTTCCTGCAATCTTTGATGGTCAAAAATTTTATCTGAAACAAAAAAATATATGCCTATGTAAAAAAAATATTACCATTGCTTATGATAGCAAATATTATTTATGTTCAATAATTTTAGAATTAGATTTAAGTTATTTTACATAGCTCAGTTTATTAATAAACTAAGGTAAAAGAGAACAAAAACATTTGCGCAAATGTTCCAACAATTTGATTTCAAATTACTACAATTTCCTAAAAGTTGTGACTCAAAGGTAAACAAAACAAATTCTTGCTTACTTGTCTGTAATTGTTGACAATTCATGGTCTCTAATTGTTTCCTTTCTGCTGTTTGGTGATTGTATCTTGTAAACGTTGGGTTATTCTTACACAAAATTTGTGACTGATCTATGACTTCCTTATCTAATCCATTGGTAGGCCCATCTTGTGATTTTCCCAATAATGCAAGGAAAGCATCTCGGAATTCATGAAAAGAAATGGATGTTTGAACTGCGTCAATTTCTAACGACTCTAATATGGCTTCTTTGTGATTCTCTTCAAGCTCAAGTTTGTTGCACAGAATTAGCAAACCATTTTTATCAAGTTCGCTTTGTCCCTTTGTTAGGCAACTCTTAAAAACGGCAAAAAGCTGCTGCTCGTGTGGATCACTGGGCTCTTCCTCCATCTCATGCCGTTCTTCGATTTCTTCTGTCTGTCAAAACTGTAACCACCTGAACACCTAAATCAATTTAAAACGTAAATTAAAATTATTAAGCTGATACCTTTTTTACTTAAATTTATTTTTTGATTAATTCGATTGTTATTAATTTACTAGTTTTATGAGAATGCGTTCAAAATTAATTGTATGACACTGACAGTTGAAGCTGATAACTGTTAAGGTAAAGGTTGACAGAGTGCTATAATGCACTTGAAAAATCAGTTCATGAAATTAATCATTTTCTCAATCATTAATAGTTTCATTTCTCCAAGCAAAATGCTCCAGCACATTGTAATATATAATTACTATATTTATCGTTTTAAAAAAAATTTTTGTGAATCCAGTATATATTAAAAAGAATCAAACAAATATTAAAAATTTGTGTAATAAATAAATAACAATCTAGATAACGTTAAATAATTTATTTACAAAAAATAAATTTATTAAAGCAAATAATTATTCCCTTAAATCTCATCAGTCAAGCACAGTCTAATAATTATTATTGGTAAACAAAACTCAGACTAATAAAACTACAACAATCAGCACTGAGATTAATAAATAAAGTTACAGTGTCAACTAGTTACAATGTAGGGCATGATCTAAAACAGTGGAGTGAGGAAAAACAAACAAGCGGTGTCAATTGTCACTCTCAAATGACCAAAACCTCACACACAATCCAAGTATGCGAACACATCAACATCCATTCGTTCGCAACAAAAAGAAATTTATACCAAACAGAGGTAACTTACACCTAATCTCCAAAAACAGGTCAATAAGCAAGCACACAAGGAATCCGATAATGTCAGTTTAAACTGGATCCAAACGTAGAGTCGCAAGAAGAACTGAAAGTTAATTGAAGGACGCAGTTACATGTGAAGGAGGCACACAAAACACGCACATGCACACCTCTCACTCTCTCTGCATCGTCGTACGCGTACGGCAGACATATGTAAGAGAGAGAACAACGCGTGTGGTCATGTAAAAGCCAAAAATGTCACCCACGCAGAATGACGCTGTCCATGGCACTACTCGCGCGCGAACGTAAAGAAGAAACAGAAAGAGAGAGAGAGAGAGAGAGAGAGAGAGAGAGAGAGAGATAGAGAGAGATAGAGAGAAGCGAAAAGAGGTACACAAACACACGATAGGTATAATTGGATTTACCCTTGAGAAACGGCGGATCCTCAGTATCATGCGTGCGCCCCTTTTTGGCGCACACTTATCGATGTGTACTGCACACAGGGTCGCGACCTTTTCTTATCCCACGTTCATCGGTATATAGTCGATCTATAGAGATCGGCAATACTGATAAAGGCCCCAGTGTTATGGGTAGCGTCTATACTTGTGCTCCGATTGCTCCGAAAACTGTTGGTATAGGTATATGTATATAGGATTATGTGTATATGGCGCACCAATGTTTCTGGAGCACAATCACGCACGTAAGCCGAATCAGCTGATTTTGAAAAGCTCGCCTACTATAACACGCGAACTGAGTGTATAAGCACCAGGCCTCGATGCTGCTGTTCGCTCGCGAATGTATAACGTATATCTATAATCCCGGAAAGAGAGAAAGAGAGACAGAGAGAGAGAAAAGTAGATGTTTCCTTTCTCTCTCTTTACTATGCAGTTTACCGCTTGCTTTATATGTGTGCATGAGTAACGCATAAGCCACGGTATATATATATATATATATAAAGAAGGGAATGTGAGAGACGTGAGAGTGCATAATATTGTCGGTATTTTACACGGGCTGTTATGTATATTACATGCGTGAGAAATAAATACTTTACTATTTGATTTTTCCTTATTATAACGGAATCCGAATTTGAAATTTTAATTTATAGTGAGTGCGTAAACATTACATGTAAATAGCAATAATTGCACTTTGAATTTGTAAATAAGAACTCTATTATACATTCAAAGTACTCAACTAGGCGATTTAAAACAAGGAATAATAATAATAATAACGCATAATAAACTTCAATATATTTTTCTTTTGTTTTAAATTTATTTATAATTTTAATTATCCTTTTGTAAATTTTCTCTATTTTTAAAATTAAAAACCATTTCCAATGTATTTAAATATTATGGTAATTTAATTTTGCATTTCCATGTAGTACTTTCAACGATTTTATAATGTATACACAAAGTGTGAAAAAGTGCCCAGTACTATTATAATAAAACATGCACTTTGCAAGGGCACTTTGCTTTTGAAGCCTGCTGCTAGTAAATTAGTAATCTATACTGTATCGCGTGATTGTATTTAACTGCCGTAAATATTACGCTTTTGGGTTTTCCAATGCTTCATAGCATTAATTCTTTGTAATGGTTGTAATGGAGTTCTAAGTTCTAAGTTCTAAGAAATAATATGAAAAAAAAGACGTACGAGACACAGAAGAAAAACAACAATTAAATTAATTTAGAATTCCCAAATCCATTGATCGAAGAATACTTAACCCTTTGCGGCACAAATTTTTCCATATAAATGACGATTTTTATTTGCTTATTTATTTAAAATGACAAATTGGATTAAAAAACGGGTAAAAATGTTTATGCTTTAATTATTATACGTTTATTATTTAGTCTTTAAAAAACTAAAAATTTCAAGTGCATCCCGGTGGATATACTGTAGTAGTAACCGTGCCGCAAAGGCTTAAGGAATTAATTAATTAACAAAGAATTCTTTATCAGTTTTTAAAACTATTTTTGTTGGGTGTATGATAACAACTACAGATCTTTTGATGTTCTTTATAAGGATGTTACACATGCAATAACCAATAACTAGTATTTATCGGTATAATAATTTTTATAAGATTACACATTTGCAATTAAACTTATTACATGTCTGTATGATCACATGCAGGTCTTAATTTTTTGTCCACATTATTAATGTATATAAAATATTCAATTATGTCGATCCTTACTTGCCAAATACTTACTGTACCAAATACGATAACAAAACGTTATTTTTGCAGCACGAAAAACATTGATCACTTAAGTATAAATATTTTAGTTAATAACGATAGCCAATCATCTTTGCTCACTGCAAGTGAGATCGCTTACAAGAATCAAATTGCAGTTTAGTAAATTTTTATTAAATTTATATATTATCGAATATTGTAGTAACATGCCTTAAAATAATCATCCATAAAAACATATTTTCGTCATTTCAAACAAAAAATTTGTCTTCTATTATAACGCGTGTGATTGTGCGCTGATCAGTGCGTATTTACGTAAACGAGTTATCGCTTAATACCCAATTTAATCCATTCACAAAATTTCACATCGATCTCTCAAACACGATATCCTGCTATTTCTTTTTCTTTTATTTCTACGAATAATTGACAAATAAATTATATCTTTTTAGTAAGAATATAGGAAATATTTTCTATCAAATAAGATTGACGAAAAGTATGAAAATTAAAAAGATTTTCAAATAATTAATTAGATAGATAGAAAAGTGTATATCTTTTCAAGATAATATATTACCAATTTTTTTCTAGTATCAAATAATTAAATTTCATCGTCGCACTGAACGGCTATCAATATTAATAGTGTTTAGTTTCTGCATTGTAACATTATCTCGCGTGCGATAGACATTCAATGTCAAACAATTTCAGATCACGGTATAAATCAGTCGTAAGTTTCCTTTTTCGTCACCGCAAGTGTACGCAAATAATTTCATTGACGTAAATCGTCCATATCCATCTTAAACTTCCCCTTAAACAACATAGATATTTTTATAACCGCACCGCGGTATTCCCAAATTAGCAGCAGCAGCGGCAGCGACCGGACAATATGTATTAATTTAAAAAAGCATTTCCTAGCGCCGCAAGCTCATGAAATCCCATCGTCATTGCTAAACGCGCACTTTTTTCTAAAAACGATGTTAATGGCTACGTCGAGTCTATCTGCTGTGGGCGGATAAGATACAAAACGCCTCTTCTCTATTCTTCGTTCCGATCGTCGTCGAATAAATTTATTGCCTATCTCTTCGTCGCGTGTGAGCGTCGTCGCTTATCGATGATTGGGAAAGACGACAGAGAATGAGAAAATAAAGAAACTACGCGGATATCGCAATGCAATGGGAAAGCGGGAAAAGATGTAAAGGTTTGCAATAAATTTATGCAATATATGTCTATAAAAAAAATATATTATGTCATGCAAATATATAATTGTCTTTTGTGAAAATTGTGGGAATGCGATTCGGTATCAGCTGGAATATCGCTGGTCATTGGAGTGACATAATTCTGCCAGTTCAATAGCGCACACGTGCACATTTGCATTTAATCTCAATAAAGCTTTACTCTATTACTAATTCTTTAACGCAACCGTAATTGAATTAAAACTTTAACATGTATATATGTGTACGTAATTACCTACCGATAGTCAGTAATATCAAGCTTCTGTAAAAGAAATCAAGCCATTTGATTTACCCTACTCTACTTAATTTCGAATCAAAGTGCAAAAAGTTGAATGAAACCGAGTGCTATGAATAGTCAATAGTATGAATATAACATCCAATTACTTATACTCTTTTAAGCTTATAGGTATAGGCACTTGGCAGTAACATAAATGTAAGTAAGTAAGAAACAGTTGAATTTTATCCCAGAAAGAAAACCTAATCTTGTAAATCTCTTCTGGTTTATCTCTGCGACCTCTGAATAAAAACGTATTCAATATCAAACTTTAGTTGTCAATGTCGGCGATTAAACGAGCTTATTTCATTCACTAAATGAGTCATTAATTTCAGAGAGATTGCGCAAAGTGTTCAAATCTTGGCAAGAACACTGTCGCCTCTTTATTAAAAAAAAATCGAAAACTTTATACTTGTATATATACTTTGTACAGTTAATAGAGCATAAATGGAATGTTTCGCACATTAGCAACATGTGTTTGATATAAGTTTTTTTATTAATCTACTTCCGAGAAGTAATTTAATTTTTTTCCTCATTTATTCCCAGCTAAATATATACAAGTATAATGCAAAATAATGTAAAATGAAATAATGAAAGGCAACCGATTTTAAGAAACATCGCAAATAGATATATTTCGGTTGGTATGTACCTCGAAGATATAAGCCTTCTACACCTAGCATAACCGATTTTAAGATCGCAAATGGTTGTCGAAAAATGTTTGAATTGAAACCACGAAATGAATCAAGCCCTTGAACAGCCAAATCGAAACGTAGCTGCGGCGACAAAAATCCATCGCTATTATAAACATTCACCTCCCCAGCATCACGAGCGCTGCTGTTTGGTAAGACCAAAACGAAAGTCGCGCTGCAGCAAAAATTTTCGCCAGCACACCGATCGGCGTGTAGACGCGAGGAATCGAAAAAGCTCAGGCGTACAGAGAGTCGCGTCAGCAGTAACGCGGCAAGTGTCAGCCGCTCGTGGCTGCGACGTTCTATACAGCAGCAGCAGCACTAGCAGCAGCAGCAGCAGCAGCAGCAGCAGCAGCAGCCACCAGTACCACATATATAAAAGGGACGATTATGATGGTGAGCGCGGGCAGAGCTTTGCGAGCATGCGACGACGACGTAAGAGCAGCGAGCTTGGAGCTGGACGACGACGCGTGACCGGAGCGCGCGCGCCCCGCGTATGAAAAGCGCATCTGACCGTTGCACCGAGGACGCGTGATTTGGTGTATATGTATATCTATATAAGTGAGTGCATATATAAGTGAGTGCGTGCGCGAGAGCAGCTATATATATATTGGAGATCATGAGGTGTTTGGTACTGCTGGCACTACCGCTACTGGCGGTGGTGGCGAGCGCGGCACCGCGGATCAGCACGACGGACGACGATAACGACTGGACCACTTTCAAAGTAAGCGATTGCGCTCCTCTCTGTGCGTGTAGGTATCTCGAGTCGAGGGCTTTATTACACCATTGTGAGCGACGACGCGCGGGTTTATATATAGATTCATATGGTCTAATATAGAGTAGCGGAGACTTTGTGGGCTCGGACGTTTGAGCGTTTTATTCTTGCGCTGCGCCGCCAAGAGAGAGGGAGGGAGGCAATTGACCGGTCAATGACAATTCCTTGATTCGGATAAGGGATGAGAGGCCGAGAGCTTTTTTCTTCGGGTGCGGATCGCAGGGAAAATTTGGAATTTTGTGCATTGGGGGAATTGTTAGGTGTAGTATCGAGAGGTGCATTGTTTTGGTGATCTTTTATACCAGTCTCTAAAAGTTTTGGATAGGATATTGATTTTTCTTTCCGCATTTGCCAACTGTATCTTGTTTGTATCTTTTTAGATTGTCCTTTTATATCAGTACATAAATTGTCCATTGCAGTGTCATCATTTCTATGCTTTCAAATCATTCTTAAATACGAATACAAAAAGAAAACACGATCTTGACCCTTCCACATGCGGTGATTACGTGCGAGGCATATATTTAAAAAAAATTTAAATGTTCCTATACGTTTGTTCTCTCTAATATTTTGTCACGGACAAATATTTCTCTCAGAGTTGTGCTCGAACTCGAATGCACTCTGTATTTAAATCAGTTGCTCTTGTACTCAATTGACTCACGTGTTTTGGAATTACATAAATCACATACCCTACACATTAGCATTTTCGAATGCGCGACTTCAGGATTACCGCATTCTGCGAGTCTTTGACAGCACACCATCATTATTATTACCCATTGTCTCACTTTGATCAGCTAATTCTTTCCCCATAGAACTGTTTAGATATCAAAGCTTTGCTCGATTAGGTTTGCAAAGGCAACTATGACTGCGATCGCCACATGTGTATTTTTCGAAGAAACGAGGAAGTGATTTGCAGTGTATAATGACCAAAAATTGAATTTCATATTGAAGCACGAATTGCATTGCGTAAGAAGAGACCGATATAGGTAATCAACATCGGTGATTAGGCATTTGTAATTTTTTTTTCTTGGATCCATACAAATAATGTTCGTAGAAAAAACAAATGAATTTCTGTGCGAAAATAATATATACAAACATGTGTCGATTTAATTTAAAATACGTTTCAAAACTTGTATGCAAAGGCAAGAGGCAATTATGCATAATAAAGAAAACGGTAACAGAACTGGGTAACTCCTAAGCTTTCTTAACTGCAATTCATGAAACGGTACTGACGACATACCGAGAACAAAAGGATATAGTCTTTATTTACCATGCATGCATGTATTTCACCTAAATTTGACCTTATTATTAACTTACCTAACAAAATAGTTTGTAATAAATTCAAATGTTTTTACCCTCTGGCGAAAATACTTACACGGGTTTTCTATATATTTCCTGTAACACAGGGTTAAATTAAAAGATAATAGCCTCGAAACATCAATTTTACTTATTATATGAATACTTATGCGGCTTTTGACTCGAGAAAGTTTAGAGATGCAGAAATAATTGAAACGATAAGAAAAATTATTATGAACTGAGTAGATTGAACAGATCAAAGATTATTACTTTTTTCATAAAGTCATTCAACAGGAAATAATAGTGCGGATAATTTTGTTTACAAAAAAATTAAATAGCTATAAATTAAATGCGTGCTTAGTGATTATTACTAGATTAGATCTATAAAAATATTTGCACGCTATATTTTCCTTACAGAATCGTCATAAAAAAAGTTACGACAACGATGTGGAAGAAAATTTCCGCCGATCCGTTTTCCATGAGAACCAACGCAAAATTGCGGAACATAATGAAAAATATGATTTGGGCCTCCACACGTACAAGATAAAAATGAATCAGTTCGGAGATATGGTAAATCTATTTAAGTAATTATAAGGAAAGACTGACGTAGAAGTGCGACGTGACGTAGTTAAATGCATGAAAGATAATTTTGGACAGGGGTGTTTACGGGTCAACTTTTTTCAATATATAACATATGGTAACTAACGATAAATCAGTTAGGAAAAAGCTACGTGTCTTTTCTGTTTGACGCATTTCCAATGTTTCCAGTGCCCATTGTAATGGATATAATATTTCTAGTTCAACAAAATATAAATGGCAGATAATAAAAGGTTTATAAATATTAATGAAGCTGGCAATCATTTATAAAAACCTGTAATATGTACAAATGTATTTTATATTTGAAATATGTACTGTACATGTAGCAATGATTAAATTAATTTGTAAGAAGCTATATACACGAAATGCCAATGAATTGGAAGCCATTTTTAATATTTCTATAAGCATTTAAATTTTTTTATGTTACATTTTGAGGTCTAAATATATTTCTATAGATATACCAAAATTTAAACTCACACAATAACGGCTTTGAAGCCGAAATGATATTTTTTAAGTATACAGTTATAACAGTACTTTACACCCGGTGATACTTTCTTCGCTTAACATCCATCGTTTACATTTACAAACTATTATTAAATATAAAACCGGTATGCCTTGATTGATAATAAGAGTATAAACTAGACTTTTGAGCTCGAGTTGATGAAACATAAACGTCTATTTCCAGCTGTTCGACGAGTACAAAAACTACATGCACGCAGCGAACAAGACAATAGCGAGGATCAAGCGGATGCCGCGGGGCGAGGAGTTCGCTAAGCCAAAACTGAGCACGGAATTACCGGATTTCGTCGACTGGCGGAAACAGGGCGCGGTAACACCTGTGCAAGACCAAGGCCTCACCTGCGGATCGTGTTGGGCTTTCTCAGCGGTATACAATAACTAATGTTTTACAATCTCAGCAACGAATCAGAGTTATTTCCTAATTTTATCAAAATCATACAGTATTAATTCTTCCTTTGATAATTAATAAAAAATAATTATCTCAAGTATTTCAATTCACAAAGCATCTTCAAAAATTTATTTCAACAGATAAATATTAATTAAGCAAACTTAAATCGAGTCTAATCTAAAATTTCAGACGGGTGCACTGGAGGGTCAGTATTTCAAAAAAACCGGTGTGCTCACAGCTCTGAGCGCCCAGAACCTCTTGGACTGCACGGCCGAATACGGGAATCTGGGCTGCGGCGGTGGTAGTGCCGCTCTGTCCTTCCAATTCGTGATCGATCACAAGGGCTTGGAGCCGGAAGCGAATTACTCGTACGAGGGCAGAACTAAGGAGTGTCCTTACAATTCGAGCGAGGACGAAGACGAGGAGGACGAAGCCAGTTTTGTCTATATCAATTACGCGGACGAGGAGGCGCTCAAAGTCGCTGTCGCCACAGTGGGTCCGCTTTCGGCTGCTATCGATGGCTCGCATGATACTTTTAGGTTCTATTCCGAAGGTACATGCATATATAAATTTATTTTTTCTACAGAAATATATAAGATGAAAGTGGAAAAATTGGATATTGAAATGTGAGAGATAATTAATCTTCTCTCAATAATACCTTTACTGTAAATTTGTGAAATATCGCATTTTAAAAATCTTGTTCTAAGAAAGAGGCATAATAATAATTTCCATTATCTATTTTCTTAATTTGTCCTACATTGTAGTAAAAAGTAAATGATAGAAGTAATATGCACTTAAGTAGATTAAGTCCGACACGGGTAAGACTGTCTTAGCATTAGAGCGCAGAACCAATTTAAAACTGATTATTTTTTTCCAGTAGAAGTTACGACTTATTTTATTTATCTATAATTACTTACTAATTTCCAAGCTTCAAATGTTTTAACATAATAATTTATTTTAGAAAAAAATAATCATTATCGGTTCTCGATTTGTTGACTCCATTAATTATTATGGGTAAAATATTAGATTGCGTTAGTTGAGCAACCATATTCGTCAAGTACTACTTGATTGATTGAATATAATGATCTTTAAAAACACGAGTAGCAATATTTCAGATATCTAATGTAGGTAAAGTAGAGCCTATGTGTCGGTATTTTCATTTATTCAATACTTCTCCATGGATAAGTGATGTTTCGATTCTGGCAGCAAATATCACGTATATACATATATGATTTGCCAATCCAAATTATTCGACTATTTACAATTTTTTTTTTCAATTATTTCGTAATACCAAGATCATAAATTTATTTTCTCCAAACATTTTCTAACAAACTACTATACAATTTTTTAATTATAACATTACTCTTTTCTTACGCACATCTTACAATGAGGCAATGATTTCAGGTATATACTACCAGCCAGAATGCAACGAGGGGGACTTGGACCACGCGGTGCTAATAGTTGGCTACGGTACAGACTCCAAAAATCGAGACTACTGGCTAGTGAAGAATAGCTGGGGCGAAACCTGGGGCGAAGGTGGCTACTTTAAAATCGCCCGCAATCGACATAATCACTGTGGAATAGCCGCAGCGGCTATTTATCCGGTTATTTGAAATGTCAGGACCCGCATGACGCATCTCTCATACAGTCTCCGCTCGCATGAGTCATATTTTTTTTACCTTCCCCTCT
Source organism: Megastigmus dorsalis (assembly GCA_900490025.1). Lineage (NCBI taxonomy): Eukaryota > Metazoa > Arthropoda > Insecta > Hymenoptera > Megastigmidae > Megastigmus > Megastigmus dorsalis. Next base: position 58,561 of record UELU01137856.1, on the reverse strand, counting down.
TCGAGTAATACAAAGAGTTTGACAGTTCAAAGACCCAGTATATTACTTCTCTGATGTTAATCTTGTTAGCGGTCATAAAAAAGAAAATTAAGGACCTAACTAGAGTAAGAAACTATGTATATATACAGTAAATTTATTGTATCGATATTATTCTAAAAAATTAATTTAACAGTTTACAAAGTAATCAATTTTTTAGAAGATATCGAAGTTTCTATAGGTAAACTCATATTTACCTATATTTTTCTATTTTTTTATTTTCACTTAAATCCTAATATTTATATCGGCCTCATAAAATTGTTACGAAACAATAATGAAAATCTTTCGTTTATGCATTTACAAGTAAAAGGGATATGAAATTAAAAATATTTCTACATTACCTCATAAATACCTTTGATTTAAGTACTGTTTCACGAATACATAAATTAATTATTTCTATTAATCGTCAACAACATATAGGATATGTATTCCTTGAATTTTTGTAAGCTATAATTTTTTAAGCTAGATTTTAAACCGAGTCAGTATAGATCTAATCGCGAATATCAAACTATTAAAGAAAATATTTTAATTATTTATTGATAAAAATAGGTTAGCAATTTATAAAAATGTACAATAATGTTTATCGTTACATGACTCAAACTGTAATTTTTTTCTTGATAATATGTATATAAATATATTGTCGCAAAAATGATACATGTTTAAAAAATGACAAAATACAATAAAATACAGCTGAACAATATTTTATAAGATATGTTTATTTTACATGCAAAAAATTATTTTAAATGGAAACATTTTTTTAAAGAAGTAATTTACTTAATTTTTCAACCATTATGTGTCCATCTCATGTAGAAATGTTTATTAATCATTACGCATATTTTTAATTTTTATTATAATTGTTATTATATTTATAAATGTGTACAAACTCTATATTATGTACGTACATGCCCTTAAATTAAAGTTAAAAACAAAAAAAGACCGGAATTCCCCGTAGTGGAGGAGTAATTACGATAAAAATTTGTTTATTGAATAAAAGAAGAATAATCACTTCTAGTAAGTTTTTTAAGTTTTAAATAGATTGATTAATGAATAAATAATTAAAATGTAATGTTCGTAGTGCTATAGCTGTAAGTTTTTTTAAATAAGATTTCAGATGGAGATAGTTGAGTATAGTTACCGATCTTCACCATTTCAGACTTTTTTTATTCGATTTTCGATATTTTAATATTTTGTATGTTGAGTCCAATTCTGTGGACCACAGAAATTTGGGCACCACTCGAAAAATGTTGGAAATTAACCGAAAAACAAAAAAGTACGAAACGGCCTTGTATGTAGGTAACTATATATTCCACCGGCTTCCCCGAATAAGATAAGATGAGCTTGCGAGTGACTTCTAACTTTTTTCCTAGACTGTCATTTAATACCACGATGATCGAAATTACTGACTACTGGAAATGACATTTTCACAAAAATATCATGGTCCAACGGACAATACGAAAATGTTGTGGAAATGCCATTTCCAATAGTTTTTAAATATCTTTTTTAAAGATTTTTGTTGAAATAAAATCTATAATGTCGGTAAATATTGAGTATCGCATCCGTATTACTCGATTTTACCCTATACTTTTTTAATATTTCATGATCATTGTTTTAATTTAGTAAACTGGTGCAATCTCCGAATCAGTAATGACAAAATTCTTAAAATAAATTCAGTTATGTATTTCTTTAATTATTCATTAACAATAAAAAAATATTAGTTCTTAATATGAAATATTTTTAATCTTACTAAATTCTAAAATTTGCACAAGACATTACACGAATAAGCTATAAATATTATATTGATTCAAAAACATATGCCGAAGATGATCAAAAGATGACGCATACAAAATAACAGACAATTCAAATGAACGCCCCTCTTGATTCACACTAAAGTTATATATGATATCATACCGTACATCAATTATCCTTTTTCTATCAAGTGTATACGTGCAAACAATATTATTTTTACTTTAGTCATTACGGTCTCACCGCCCTTTGTAGGCATTAAAAATTTTTGTTCGATTCGTTCACTTTATATTAATTTGGAATTATCGAGTATTGATGACATGCAAGTTGAGCATTTAATATTTGGTTTGTGTAAGAGAGAATACGTGATTAAGTCGATTGTTTTTATTCTTATTAAGTCTATCGGAGTCTGCGACAATGATAGTCTGAGAATTTTATTATACGCAATCAATTTTGTTAATTTTTTTTTATAGTAAGTACAGCTCTTTCCACGTTTAAATGGATTATTGTTTACTTCTATGTAAAATTTATTTGCCATTTTTTGTTTATTTTATTGTTATTTCTTGGTATATATATATATCTAGAAAAGAGCGGAATTGACAAAATTATTTTTAAAAATTTACGAAGAAAGTGCTGGCATTGGCTATTTCAAAATTTATACCTTGTGAGTTTATTTCAGCTATATTGATAAAAATCACCTCAAACTTTTAGCAATCGATAGATTGATGTTATCACATAAGTTTGTTTAAAATTGTCAATTCTTATAGATATGACTGTAAAATAAGACATCTCTAAAATTACAGTATTGCAAAACTTATACATCATTTTATCACTACTATAATAAATATTGCGTTCACTTGTATAATATTTAAAAATAATTTTTTTAAGGTTTCAAAAGAATTTTCTTTATTTTCATTAGATTATTTCCATTTCAATGTATTCGATTGGGGACGAAACTATTACGTATATCATGTTCCAGAACATCAAATGACTAAAGTCATCATTGTCATTGAATAAAATTCAGTGATAATAAACAGATTAAAAAGTCATCTGAATAACATTTAATAATAACTTTCTTATGACTAATTAGTCCTATGAACTTATTCTATAATTTGTTTTCTGATTAACTCAGCCAAAGATTGATACAAGAAATCTAAATACTCTATAAATTAATCTATAAATATAATAACTTCTGCGTAGAAAGATCATTTTTTCATTTCCTCATTAAACTACTATTGTTAAAACAGTAGATATTTAAAAAAATAATGAAATCCTATTCATGTCTTATTCTCACGAAGTACATTCAGATCAATCAAGTGTACATTATGCGTCCACACTTTCTCTCAACTACACGCATGTGTCGCTTTCTCATAAGTTTAGGTTCTGACGAATTAATTGATGCGCCAATTGATAAAAACTCGAGCCCGTATAATTAAATATGTTGTTTAATGTTTGTTCAACCTAAAAAGTCTGACTCAAAATAAAATCGTCGCTCAAATATACTCCAGTTTTCGACAAATCATCAAACCTCGCGTTCTAAAAACTTTCTCCAAGCAGTCAATCGACCAACTCATACCGACGAATCGAAGCTTCTTCAAAAACAAAACCAAACTTTTCGCTCATTACCATATATAATCTCCATTTCGCGCAACATAGACACGTACAGGAAATAAGGAGTCGATATGCGTACACACAGAGACGCGCAATCAAAATCGACAAGAGGCAAAGGCACGCGCGCTCCGTTCGATCCCCAGTATGTAAATAAACCGGGGTTACGCGCGATATATACGCGGGCACACACACAGCACACATTTATTGTCCCTTTGGTTATTGAGAGTCCGGATCGCAGTCACATGCATCTCTCCCACGTCCGCGACGGCCGATAGGCGAGAAAAAACAGACGGGCCGGAGAGTCATATGACTGGCCGACTGTACGACATTGAGTCATTGGTCTTTGGATCGACGATCGCGAGAGCGTGTAAATGCGTATGTGTGTGCGCGCGTCGTAATAGTGCGCGGAGAAGCGAGGGAAATGTCTCGATGGAGTGCTGCAGTCCTAATATACATATAAGTGCGCTGTTGCAGCTGAGAGGCGTAGACTTTTATGCTGAGCTGTGTATTATACGCTGGAAAAAAATGACTAAATTCAAGCAATCATTCGTTTCAAGCCATTCAAGAAAAACTTTATTTGATTTAAAGAAACATTATAAATATTATAAAGCAAATAAATTTTTTTTCTTCGATGGATTGAAACGAATGATTATTTGAATTTAGTGTAGTTAGTGTAGTTAGTGTACATTCTAATCTCTCTGGAGCGTTGGATGATGTTATGGAAACGCTCGAATTTCGAGTGTACTTTGTATCAAGTTAATAGTCAGAATCGAAATCTTTCTGATTCAATCTTTCTGTAGCTTACCAAATATTAATAGTATCCCGTTTCACTTTATACGCATTAATCTAATGATATCGTATTTTATTTATATGTGCGATATATGAGGTTCTTATTATGTAATTTGGGAAATTCATATAAATTTACTCAAGATCTACTGTAACTGAACACAAACTTAATAAATAAAAAAAGAATGATAATATTTGATTTATTCTTATTTTTTAATCCAATTCTTTAATCCAAAATCTAAATTCAAGGCAGTGTTAAATTGAACTACTTTTAAGGATAAGATTCAATAAATTACGTCTCAAATATTTGTTTGTATTCGGAGATCAGATCCGCCTATAACGCAATGTCAGCGCAATATCTCTAATCACATATTTATTCGTTGATACATTTCCTAGCCAAGTCTCATTTTACTAATGTATACAACGTACATACTTCAATTATTATGAGATTTCTGTTTTGATGGCAGTGTTTATATTCCCGCACTGCGGTAGAGTTTACAACTTATTTCACTCTGGCAAATTTATAATCATAGTACAAAAAAATATCAAGCATTAATTTTTATAAACTGTTACCGAACTAATAAATAAATTTTGCTTTCGGTTCTTTATTTTAGCAAAAATTTAAAAAGTACAGCTATTGCAAAATGTTTTTTACTTTATTACTCTTCATTTAGACATACATGGCACTGTTTGCTCAGTGAAAAGAGAAACAAAAAGAGGTGCGACTATTTTGCTTTCGAAAGCCGAAATCGACTCATACCTTATACACACTGATCGTTTTGTCTCTTTTTCACACATTGCGATAAGCGCGTACGTCGCGATACCTACGTTAGATATGCGTTGTACTCGACAACTTCGACAAGTGAGAAGGAGGGACTGATAAAAGGAGTGTACGTATATTAAGAGAGAGAGAGAGAGAGAGAGAGAGAGAGAGAGCGGCGTCATGTGATGAAGCAACAAAAGAATTTGATAAGAGTCTCGTGGTCAGCATGTCAGCTGCGTTTCCTACATTTTTAATTCATGTATGTGCAATTATGTGTATAAAGCATTTCGTTCGCAATACTCACTGATTTTTCTGTTCGGTCTTTTTGGCTTCTGAACATTTTGAACTATTATTTTATACCGTGATGAGTAGAGTGAATGTTTAACAAGTGCGAAAACTGATTGTACACATGGAAAAATTTTCGCTGGCACCATCCTTACCTTATTAATCGTGAAAATTTTCGTAAGATGATTCTTATTTCAAAATGGTCAAAATCAATATATGTTTTTCAACTGCAATAGTTCAATTAAATGCTTCGAAAAAAAATTTTATTAAGATGAAAAATTACTTGTATCAATTGAAAATTGACAATTTGACAACTCGATGTGGTTGATTAAAACTATAATGTTACACCCGCAGTTATAGTAATAAAAGATTTTATCACGCCGTTACCATTCCAAAAACATTTCTATGAATACAAACTCATCAATGTTGATTAGAAATTTCTATATTGTCGTTGATCGACAATTTATCAAGGTTTTCAGTGAACAACATGTCAATATTTTGAATATCATAAAATGAAATTTATTGTTGAATGAACTATTGATTAAAAAATATTATCGATAAATAATACTGTTATCGCTAAACACAGTATTATTTTAATCATTACAAATTATAGAAGGATTGAGGACTGACTGATGAGGCATAATATTCAGCTGGAAAAATCGCTAGAATGCATCAATAATTTAATGAATTGAATTCGAGGACTGAACTGCACTAATTTATATTTATAATTTCATTTTTAAGATCTTCATTTATCCAAATTAAATTAATTTAAATACCATAAAATCTTGGTAGATAGAAAAGTCGAAAATAGACTTTTTCTTGCGTATGTGGGTGATTTTTCAGCACGGCGTAGATTTAAAACAATTTTTGCAAACGCCCTGGTATTTTCAAAGAAAATATTTAATTTTTATTCAACTAATTCATTTGAAAATGCCTGGGTGTTTACAAAAATTGCTTTAAATGTATGCCTTACTCAAGAATCCCCCATATAAGCATAATTTCACGCATTATTTTCTTATACACTGACAGGTGCATTGAGCTATTTGCTTGCTCTCATAATTCAAAATTTATGTACAATTTTTTTTCATGCTAAGGTATATCACAATATGTTCGAATAACTCGCATTCGGATATTTGATATCATTTAGAATTTAGTGAATCCTTATTCTATGAATTTTGACGAAAAACTTTCAGCTATGAAAAATATAAATTAGTCAAAACTATCCGCACTGAAATTATAAATTTTGCCTTGAATATTTTCTCTATGCGAAATATAAATTATAAATATAAATCGACATTAACTCAGTCGAAAGGAAAATTATTTTTGAAGTCCGGAGTATATATTGTACTTCGTCGATACCCAAATTTAAAGCAGATCAATCAATTGTTTTCTCAATATACGATATCTCAAACAAAGAAATCAAGATACTCGCAGACAATGAATACAATTTAGAATTTTAAAAAGATTGCTACATATCTACGTACTTACGAATTCGGTTTACGATTTACATATCTTTAAGACTCGGACAAATTTTATCAAATCGATTTTAAATTCCTTGACATACATTTTAATATAAGATGAATTTCAAATCTTTGACTTTGTAAACAGTAGTAGATATACATGAAATGTTTACACTCGTTTACGATATGTATCGATGTTAAATATATATTTAAGTACTATCATTTTAATGCCAATCTGCATCATCAAAGATTTTAAAAAAATAAACGCTCTTTATAACTTTTGATCATGTTTTTCTATGTTATGAAACGGTTATGACAATTAAAAATTCTAAATCTCAAAAATTCTTAAAACTTATTGAAATTCATAGATAGTGAATTAACTGTTACAATTGCAATTAAAATACTAGATATTAAAAGAATACAAGTTCTTATAGTTATTTATACGTTTCCGCAATTAAAAATTTCTAACAGATAATTTATTTTGAAAATCTTCAACTTTGAGTGTCTAAGTATGCGTTAGGTATACGAATAGTTACCGAAATTCAGGAAAAGATATGCGCTTTCGATGGATGTAATCATATGAACAAATATTATCTTATCTAAAAAAAAGTTATAGGAGTATGAAAAACGATGCAATCGTTCACGTGCTTTAATTCCAATAACAAAGGATAAATCTTTACAAAACTTGTTTCACACCATCAGAACCTATTTGAATGTATTTAAAAAAATAATTAATAAATAAGAATAATGTAAGTATGTAATTGCCCTCTTCATTTCCTATATGAAAATACTTGTGCATCACAGTATTTCACTACGTACATAAAAATAAAAATTTTATATCAATTTTATTAACTTGGGAAAATAGTATAAGTAGGTAAATAAAATTTTTTCGAATCGCCAATAAATTGTGAACATAATGAGTTAATGACTATAATACTGTAATGATCCAGTCTATTATAAATTATCTTATTAACATTCATTTTCTTTAAAAAGCGTGCTTATGCGTTTTCGCGTGAAAAAGTAAATTCAATTCACGTGTTTCTTTTGCAGAATTGAAACATGCGAGAAAAGCATTTTTACGTTTAAACCAATTATTAAAAGTGTAACATGAGAGATTCATTGTCATTACACAAAAATTAGATTGCCATTTGTTTTCTATACTTACAATAAAACGGGAAAATCGTCAAATATAATAGTGCAGGTACTTATAGCATAAAATAACGTTGATAAAAGCAGAATATCTTATTTACATCCGAAATATATAAGCGCAACAAAAGTGAAGACCAGAGCAGCTGCTTTTCCATATGAGCAACACACTTTCCTCTCGATTCTCGCGCACAGCCTTTACGGAATCACGTGGTCTCACTGGTGGGGAGAAGTAAACACATAAAGAGATCGCATCGTTCCCTCTTCTGCAGCAGTTTGCGAGAGCGAGTCATTGAGTTCGGTCGGTCCTACGTTTTTCCTCTCTTGTTCTGGTAAGTAAAAGCCAATTATTTACCACAAAAATTATAGACATTATACACGGTCCTTGCTTTGTACTGAATTCTCCAACAATTTTCAATAACTTATTCTGCATCGATCATACAGAATCTCGTCTGAACAAAACAATGATAGAGCGCGAACGCGTTCTTCTATACGTCTGCGTCGCACTTTATTCTGAATGAAGATGGTGTAATACCAGTTTCTATTTGATTTTACGGAAATCTCAACAGGTTTGGGTTATCCACGCTTGAGTCACCTTATTGTCATCCTGCAGAAATTCGCGAATACCTCGCTTTAAAGGAATTAAAAAGGATAGGTCTCGCAGCTCAGCTGCTGCTGACGCAATCGTAACTGTGTTTTCCGCGTTTGCTGTTATTCCGCGTAGCAGCAACGCAATTAAATCTGATTTCCTTTGATTCTTTTCGCTCTTGGGAACAGCAACGGGTCTCGAAAAATAAGCCTCCAAAAACTTTTCAATTTCGAGGATTCTTTGACGCTAGCTACGACGCAGTGAATCCCTGACCTATTTTGTTTCTTTCTACACGTATACACGTACTATATACCTATACCTGTACAGCACTCCCCGCTCCAATGTCAGAGGTAGCATAATATAGTAGCCTTGGACACAAAGAAAATATTCTATGCTGAGAGTTGAGACACACTTTGTGTATGATGTGGAGATTAGAAGGCAAACATATGATGCTTTTTTTTCCTTGACTGCGTAAAAGGAAGACTTGTTAACTGCGGACTTTTATTTATGCAAACTATTTTGTTCAATCGATTTTTTATCATGCTTACTCAAAGCAGCGACTGAAATAATTACTTTATTATTTATACTCTTTTTTGTATTATTTTGCATTGCATTTTTTTTAATTATTGTATAATGTAGTTGTGAATTAAAATTAAAGAAAAAAATTGTACAATCATGAAAATGTTAGTGTATTATTTTATTTAATTTTATTATTTGTGATTTTGTACTAATTCAATTTTTCTAAAAAATAATAGAAGTGGCTTACGTTAGTTATATAAACAATAAAACAGAAAGTTACAAAAACAAATATACATTTTTTATCATAATTTTTCTTTATGTAAGAAAAAAAGTTAATCAATTTAATTGATTACATTGTATGATTATCAACTACTTTTGAAATTATTAAACTGTACTAGGAAGGTAAACATTATTTTTACGCCTTTTTTTTAGAAAATGAAACAAAAGTATTTATACTTCATGGATGTTTAAAATTGCTTTTAAGAAGTATAGCAGTTAATTATACATTACTCATTCTCAGTGATTTTTAATGCCAATGACTAATACTCATATCAAAAGTAACAGGTGTTTTTTTAGAACACCTGGTTGTTTTCTAAGAAAATTACCTTTGTTTATTCTTAAATTAAAAGACTAATTAAAGTAACAATAGGTATTTTACGATTTCAGATAAATTACAATCATGAAGACATTGTTTGTTCTACTTGTGGCTGCTGTTGCAGTTACCCAAGCCGTTTCGTTTTTGGATCTTGTATTGGAAGAATGGAAAACATTTAAGGTAAGGAGTGGGTTTCATAAATTTGAACAAATTAACTTTTCAATTGATATAATTAATATTATTTTTATAATTGACAATCAAGATTTACAATTTTTTAATTAAAATGATAAAATAATTTTTTGCTATTGCTTTTACATTGTATAAATAAGAAAAAGTTTTACGTGGTCATAAAATATCTTTAGATTGGTTAAATATTTAACTTAATTTAAAAATAAACTCTACAGTCTTAGAAACCTTACTATCAAAGAGTTAAATACTTAATTATAGATCTGTTATGATTCTACAAATGCAGTTTGAACTATCAATTGATGCTTCAGGTTTATAGTAGTATCGGTTACCTAAGAAGCTAACTTATGTGTCAGCCTAATAGCAAGTCATAATTCTGTTCATCACTTACTATCATCTTAGATTAATTAGAGTATAAATTATTCTGGATGAAGATAAAAATCCAATTAAAATCTTAATTATTTATTTCAATTTTACTATTAAACAATGAGTAAAAATATTTTCTGTTTCAGGTGCAACACAAAAAGGGTTACGGCAGCGATATTGAAGAGAAGTTCAGGATGAAAATTTTTATGGAAAACAAGCACAAAATTGCAAAACATAATGCCAAATACGAAATGGGATTAGTACCCTATAAACTACAAATCAACAAATATGCTGATATGGTAAAAATTTTTTAATAAAGTTATTTTATAAATTGAATTGCCAAAAAAAATTTAATCTGTTACGATGATCTATAGTTATTATAAAATATTAAAATGAATGAATATGGTTTTATGTATTTATTTAAATAATATAATTGTAAGCTTATACATTTGTTAATGGCTTTATCAAGAAAAATGTATATTTCTTATCTCATAGATAAGTAAAGCTTAAAGCACATTAGAACGTCAATTTAAGTTCAAATAATATAATCCATACCTATGTATGTTACACCTATGCTACCCAAAATACTACAGTTACTATTTAATGTATTTGTTTATTTGTAATTATATTTAACACTGCAAAGTATTCGAAATGTGATTTAAGAAAGTGTATATAAATTAATATGTGCTTAAAAAATAATTTTCATAAATTTATTTTTAGCTCCATCACGAATTTGTTAATACCCTTAATGGGTTCAATAAAACTAAACCTGGAATGCTCCAAAGTTATGAAAAACCAGTGGGAGCTAAATTCATCGCGCCTGCTCATGTAGAATTACCCAAGACTGCAGATTGGAGGGATGAGGGTGCAGTTACCCCTATTAAGGATCAGGGTCATTGCGGTTCCTGCTGGTCATTCTCAGCAGTATGTACAATAATTCAACTGACTATCTTTGCAATTGCGAACATAATAATTATTAAAAATTGATAATATTCGTTTAAATATTTTTAAAATGTATAAAAATAATTTTATGTTATCAATATTAGAAAAGCATAAAGAAAAAAATACGGTTATTAGATGTTATTAGACTTTGTTTTATGAATGAATTAGTACAAATAATTAATGCAAGCTATTCGCTTTAAAAAGATCAGGTTATTTGTTAAAACTTCTTATAAATGTGCTCATTTTTATGTTTTAGACTGGTGCTCTGGAAGGTCAACACTTCAGGCAAACAGGTAAACTTGTGTCACTGAGCGAACAAAATCTGATCGATTGCTCTGGCAAGTATGGTAACAATGGCTGCAATGGTGGCCTCATGGATAATGCTTTCAAATATATTAGGGATAACAAGGGTGTAGATACAGAGGCGACTTATAAATATGAAGGCCAAGATGACACATGCAGATATAATCCACGCAATAGTGGTGCCGAAGATGTCGGATTTGTTGATATTCCCGAAGGAGATGAAGATAAACTCAAAGCTGCTGTAGCAACTATTGGCCCAGTTTCTGTAGCCATTGACGCGTCGCATCAGACATTCCAGTTTTACTCTGAAGGTAAGAGTTTTTCATCTAATTTTTTTTGCGTCAAGTTATAATATCATTGAATATAAAAAACGATTAAGATATTTAAAGTCAAGAGATAATTTAAAAAATGTACGAAAATTTTAATATACAAAGATTTCTAAATTATTATATGATAGTTATGATTTTGATACTTACTTGGAAAAATTTAATCTGTGCATTTCATTGAATATATAATATAGTGATTCTGGAAATTTTTCAGATGCTACTTTCAGTTAATTCGTGGTTTTTTTATCAAATGCTTTATGAAAATTTTGCACATTTCTGTTTCTAGTTAATTTTACAATAAATTTATTTTATTTTTTTAAATACGATATCAAACATAAATAAAATATTTAATAATCGAATCTAAAAATTTTGCATTTTCCAATTTCAGAAAATTTTGTACATAATGTAGGAACACTAAATTTTTAAACTCTATTTTATTATTTTTACGTATTAAAAATCTACGAGTAATGGAACATAATAATGTTAAATGTGACGAATAATAATAAATCAAACAAAATTTTTATTTCAGGCGTCTACTTCGAACCCGAGTGCTCGTCGACGGAACTCGATCACGGTGTACTCGTAGTGGGCTATGGTACAAGCGATAACGATGAGGATTACTGGCTCGTAAAGAACAGCTGGGGTGAAACCTGGGGTGACAAGGGATATATCAAAATGGCTCGCAACAAGGATAATCATTGTGGCATTGCTTCTAGTGCCAGCTATCCTCTCGTCTAGAGACTAAGAGAGAGGAAATAGTGAAAAATGAACTGCAAACGTCTTCATGACTGAATATTATATGTGTACAAAAATAATTCCAAAGTCGTTCGAACAACAGGCGATATGTTTGTGGATGTTTTAGTGCAAACCGTCGCGTAGGATATGATTTTTTAACCCATATGTGTAAGCATTTAATTGTGATTTTTTTAAAGTATCGATATGTACGATTTTAGAGCAAAGAATAAGTGTGGACGCGTCTTGTGTTTGTTTTATTGCCATGATGCTTAATACAAGAGTTTTTCTTCCCTTTTTTGTTTTTAAAGTAAAAGAAAATGCTCAAAGTGTTCCTTTGTATTTTAAAATATTTATACTGTACGAAATAAAGAAACTCTAAATTTTTAAACAATGTTTTCTTATTTTTACATACTAAAAAATCTACAGAAAGGTACGAATAGTATTTTTTATCTTTAATAATTTATACCAAAGACCTGAGGATCAACTTCTTTTTTTCTTATTACTCACTAAATATTTTAATTTAATAATTAAGTCTTAATAGATATATTTTTATTTATGAAATCTAAAAATAAAATACCTACAGACTAATTTTGATATGTGATCTTTCTTAGAATTGTATATTATTTCGTCGAAGTTATGAATTTACATCTAGTAACACAAGCCATTTGTATATAAACTTTAAATTCGCAGAACATACGCGAGATTACGGATGTTTTAGTTATACAAATACTGCAAAAAGTTAGTGATTACTTTTAGTGCGAATTATTGAATACATAAATTTAATAAATCAATTAACAGTCATTAAAGTAACAATTTAAGCTTGAAAAATCTAAAATGTTTGACAAACAAAAAAATTATGTTTTATAGTTTTTGAAATTATCAATTTCGTACGGAATCACGCTCGATTTCTGATAGGTGTTTTTTTTTTAATTAAACGATTTTAAATTTTATAAAGTCTGACATTGTTTATTTAGTAATATTAAAGCGATCTGAAAAACTAAATTCCAAATCAAATTTTATTTACATTTTTATGGGGAAATTTACAGTATATTAGCTATTGTACATCTCTATTTTTCTTATTATAATGTATATTCGGAAATCTTTGCGCGATTACATACAAATTAGACAATTTCAAAACTTAACATAAATAACTATTTTGTTTTTGAATCAATTTTGTATTTTTAAAACTTTAATTGCTTCTTTAATGTTTCTTAATTGATTTACTATCTTATAGTCAGAAATTAATATTACGTGTAGTTATTCAATCATGTGCACTTGACGTGAATCACTCCAGCCAAAACTTTTTGCTGTGATTGTAGGTATGGTAGCCAAAACATACAAGAATGAATTCACCACACCTAACCACGAGTAGGTAATTGATAAATTTGTCAAGTGAAAAAATATATATATTAAAAGTATTGCAGATTTAAAAATGTAACAATATTTTCTAGTGATTTTATTATTAAAATTTCAATAATTCAGTTTTATATGAAACATCTTATTGTATTTTGATTCTACGGAAAACGCTTGATTCAAGCTGATTGAAATTACTAGAATATTTTTATTGATTTGAAAAACTGATCATTGTTAATATCTCTTAAGAAATTGAAAAATTGAAACACAAAAATGTGAACTAATAATTATAAATTCGAGTATAAATAATATACTTATTAGGTAGAATATTTATTATACAAGAAAGCTACAATTTAAATTACTTTTCAACAATCTGTTTTAAATATTTTATTTATGCATAAAATACAAAATGCTTATAATACTACATCTAATTATATCATTTAATTAAATGCTTTGATTGTAATTCCTTAAAATACGTAGAATAATTTAAAAAATCTATTTTACAAACGCTATAACGTGAAAACTACTTATTTAATTTTGAAAACTTATTATGTTATATAATGCTTATACTCTTATTATGAGAAATATCTTTTGTTAGATTGAAATGTTACTTGAGTATAATTCTTCTTATATTTTTACCCTTTATATCGATAAGATAAAGAGATACGGCAGCAATTTTTGTAACGTTATATGTCCAACAGCCATAAGAAAAATCAAATCTCATGCCTGCCCCATTAAGGATGATCTCGGGTAAATCGATTTTAGATAGATATTTTACAAACTCCGCATACAAACTAATTTTTATGTATTCTTTATTGATTTCTGAAATGTTTAGTATATGTACGTCATGGTATTAAAACTTGAGATATTTAATTTTCAAGTATGAGATTTTAACATAGGAATATAGATATGCAAGAAAATGATCAGGACTTGCGGTACTAGCTTAAAAGATACTGCAATTTAAAGACATGCGCAAGTATCTATACTGTGGTACACTCTGTACAAAAGATATGTGTTGCGTGTACTTCGCTTTTTTAAATTTATATGATTTTAACACTATATTTATTATTAATTTAGTATTTTGAGGTACATAATCAATAGATTTCATTAATAAAATAAAAGATGAGTTTAAAACCGAAGTCAACTTTTTGATCGTACGATCCGGAGATCGTCCTGAAGTTTACGTTTGATAAGCCCCCCTTCGTATTCTGAGCCCCAAAGGAATAAAAAGGCTCCGGTGCTTTTGAGGCCGGTTTAGTTGTTTTCTACGGACGGTGCAGTTCGGATACGCTGGATTACGAATCATTCATTTTCTATTAGTTTTTCGGTCATTTTAGTTTTATTTCTATATCATAAAAGTTATTATAAGTTGAAATTTAACATGAAAGCTGTTTTTGTAATATTTTCAACACTAATTTACGTAGTAAGTTCGTATTCGATATGCGGACTCGTTCAAGACGAATGGAACTCATTCAAGGTAAAGATTCTACGGTATACCTATGAAGATTCTATTAATATATTATGTAGTATAATTTAAATTGTATACTTGATTGCTAATTCTATGCTCGATGTTTTGATTTAAGCTCAAGTATAAAAAAGAATACGGTACGGTGGAAGAAGAAATACGTAAGCAGATTTTCCTCGAGAATTGGCAAAAAATTCTAAAACATAATGATAAATATGAAAAAGGATTGGTGACTTTCAAATTGGCGATGAACCAGTTTGGTGACATGGTGAATATATTTATACTATATTTTTATAATACATATTAAATATCTAAAAAATAAGCAATTATTATTGAATACACTTGCAAACTTTAAATTAATTTATACTCTGGTCGACTAACATTTTACAAAATTGTTAAAAGTATCTATAAACTATTTTAGTGCAAATTAAAAATTAACCGATTATAAATAAAAAAATGCTTATATTTTTATATACTTACTTTCAGAATAGTTATGAGTTCACAAATAAAATGAATGGATTCAAAAAAACGTCTAGGAAATCAAAACCTATGCTACCACAATTAGTAGATGCCGAGACAGAGGGTGCGATTTTTTTGGAGCCGGAAAACGTCGTGCTACCAGATACTGTGGATTGGCGTATCCAAGGTGCCGTTAGCCCGATAAAAAACCAAGGGCTGTGTGGCTCGTGTTGGGCCTTCTCAGCGGTTCGTACTCCTATTATGTCTTTTAGAGAAATTTTAATAATGCCGACCTATAGTTAATGTAATTACTTATTTGGCGTTTGGTAAAAAGTTTTGTTATATTTGAATGAAAATCATTATTTATGTGCATTTTTTTGCACTTGATATGGCTTGAATCTTATGCTATGGTATCTTAATTTTTTTCATTTATTAACTATTAATTAACTCTTTGTTGCTCGATCATTCATTTATTTTTTTAATTTTCGATTCTGTAGCTTTTTATGTAGTCGTCCTGGATAAAAATCTAAACATAGTGTTTCCGTTTTGCGAAAGTCTTATAACTGTCATCAGAATAATTGAACTATATATCTATTTAAAAAAGTCATATAATATTAAATTCAGGAATTACAAATAATGATACAAAGCGCAAAAATTGTTTGCGATCATTATAATGATTCTTCATTAATTTCATTGCAAAGTTTTTTAAGGTTTAATTTCTTTTTCCGATATCTATTAGTCCAATCTGGTAACAGTTTAGAACATGAAAAGTCCACCTATCGGAAACACGATTCGAACTCTAGGAAGTTTATTGCATTAAAAGTTACAACTTCGAAAATTGAAACGAATATGGACATGCGGACGTGAATAGATTAATTAACGGATATAAAAAAATTGGATTTTTCGGAAAATATGATCCAAAAGATCGAAATATAATAATTAATAATCAAACATACTCACTTGAAGTGAAGTTCGATCATAATTATACAATTTAGTTTAGTGGAACTATATCAGCCGTCGTACGGGACAAATGATGTATAATGTGACACAGGATGTATATGTATTGCGAGGGTAATCTAAGATTTTATCTCTTCTTCTTATTTTTTTCAAAGTTATCATTTCTGAATATTCTAAACATTTAAAAAATTCCGATACAAGATCTAAGACTCGAAAAAAAGTCCAAAAATAAATTGAATAATTAATTCGAACATCAACCATCAATATTTTACAAATAAATTCTATATACCTAAGTAAAGGTGGATTTTGTTTACAGACCGGTGCACTGGAAGGGCAACATTTCCGACACAACGGCAGTCTGGTATCGCTGAGCGAACAAAATCTGGTCGATTGCTCCGGCAGGTATGGCAACGACGGCTGCGACGGCGGTCTCATGAACAATGCCTTCACCTACGTCAAGATGAACAAAGGCTTGGACACGGAAAAAAGTTATCCTTACGAAGCGATGGACGATACTTGCAAATACAATCCGCGCAACCGAGGTGCCGTGGACGCCGGCTACGTAAACATTCCCAGCTTCGATGAGCAAAAACTTCAAGTGGCAGTCGCCACTGTCGGTCCCATTTCCGTCGCCATAGATGCAGATAGCGATGAATTTCAATTCTACAAAAGCGGTGAGTACAAGCGTTTTGCATAAAATTATTTTTAACACATAGCCGTGTGCGCGAAACTCGACTTTTGTAGTGCTTAATTTCCGGACGCAAAACACTGGGTTCTCGCCTGTAAAGTGCAGGTACACGAAAAGCCGAATTAGGCGCATGGTGGTACAGCGTTAAAAAATATATGTCAGCAAGGGCGGAAATCAGGATCGACATACAAATAAATTATATTTCACATCTAATTATCCAGCATAATAATAAATTATATCTCAAATTTTGCTATTATGTACATTTCATTCAGGTGTCTTTTACAATCCTACGTGCTCCTCAACGGAATTAGATCACGGGGTATTGGCGGTTGGCTATGGCACCGATAACAAGACTAGCAAACCCTACTGGCTCGTCAAGAACAGCTGGGGCGTAGACTGGGGTGAGAATGGATACATTCGCATGTCTCGCAATCGACGAAATAATTGCGGAATCGCGACGTCTGCCAGCTATCCGCTGGTAAAATGAAACAGAAAAAAAAAATAAAAAATTTTATGTATTTTTTATAATTGTTATACATTAACATTATATGTCTCGCTTATTCAATTATTACATGTATATTCAGTTTTATGTTAAGTGCATAGTACTATTTTGAATCATTTATACATATAAATACCTATATGTATTAGTTTTATATGGAATAAATTTTTTATAAAACAGAATAGTTCCTTTTACATAGTTGTTATATTACACTTTTACATATATAAGCGATGAACGTTAACGTTAGATAGATCCAGATTAAATTGATCATAATTTCATTAGAATTCAGTTCGTTTAGTATTTCATTATATTTTGATGTTCTTTATTGAGAGAATTCTTGAAAAATAAAAAGACTTTGCCAAAATATTTTTCTTCTATTCAAGAGTACTCACTTTTTATAAATTTACTTCTGCCCGTTATTAATATGAGAGAAAATAAAATAGATACTTAATAATATATTTAATACAACATTAAAAAAAATTGGTAAGAATTCTATAATATGAATATTTGCATCTATCAATGGTTCGAAAGCTATTATATCTTTACATAAGGAAACTTATTAGTAAGCTTCCACTAATATATTCTACATATCAGAGCCTGATTTCATCCTTAGTTTCTACTTAGGACATATTAGATTACTTGCAGAATTATTTGATGATGTACAAGCATCTATTTGTACATAGCTTATATATCGTGTATGTTAGAAGTGTTATTACTGTGTTCGACTGGTATAAAGGTATATGTATATAATTAGAGACTGATAATCCGAAAGTACAAGGTTAAGTCCCGTCAGGGTGGATGTTTTTTTATTTTTTATTTTGTTACATTAATTTTTTATTCTGATTGAATCTAAGTAATTTTTATGACACACTGCAACAATGGGGTCCTATGCGCGGTCTCATATAGGGTATCATATGGGGTCCTATATGGGGTCCCACATGGGTGTTTTCAATAACGAATACTTCATCAATAAAATCCAAATACATGTATACATTTGCTAAAACATCAGGAGCACCTGTTGCACATGGTTCAGTGCTTTTTTCAATGATGCCCACTAAAACCTTGTATATAACTCCTCCGTAAACTATTTCGGAAACTAAAGGACCACCACTGTCACCCTGTAATATTACAAATAAATTAAGTAATAATAATTCAATCTTATTATAATGTCCTGTAATATTACAAAAGATATTCCCAATTCCAGTTTAAGATAAAGTTCGGATAAAACGTGTTCAAAAATATTGTATGTAAAAAAAAGATAGACTTACGTTGCAAATACCTTTGTTTGAGCCTGTGCGTACGCAGATTTCAAAAGCTGAATTAAAAAAAACCATTTTATGAATATCTGTGCAAAACTTAACAGACAGAATTCGAGTGGTAAGTTTCTGTAAGTTATCTGGTTCTATATTTCTATGTGCTAGTCCCCAACCAGCAAGGGTACCAATTGAATTATCCTCTGGCGGCTCTCTTGGCAGTGCAATGTTTTTGACTCTCGAATTCGGCGATCTTATGTCTATTCTTTCTATTAACTGCAATAAGAAATATTTAAATAAACAATTGTTAATTATTGAATTAAAAAACAATTGATGTGTACACTTTATTTTTTACGAATTACACATTAATTAAAGTGTTTTGAATAAATTAAATTTCTTTACTGATGTAGACAAAATTTTTATTTAAATATAATGCATTAACTACTTTTTCCTCTAAAATTCTTTGAATTTTGAAAAGTAAAATATATATAAGGGACTATTATAACCGTCAATATGAGAACGTCATGATATCCAGGTCTCTTCTTGGGCCACTTGCTGTAGTCATGTAGCTTTTCTATATGGTACACCAATGGCTTCTCCGTTTTACTGTTAGTACCAGCAACAACAATTGTGTTTTTTATGGTATTAGGTTCATTGAAGCAATGAGCAGCAGTAATTACATGTATATCGCTAATAATAGAACCTCCGCAAATGTGGTGATTATGTTTTGCATTTCTTATCGATACAATGAATGGAAATTCGTTCTCTCTAGCATCGTATCCGTTAACTATTGGATTACATTTAACATTTCCTAAAGATTTTTGAAATTCAATTGAGTTAATTAATAAATCTTTTCTCAAAAGGATAAAAATAAAACTAAAAATCATATGTAATTATTTATATAAATTAGTAAAGTCTTTATTTATAATTTTGAATACCCAAATCCCTTTTATATTTAAGCTATACCTTATACATTTGCAGCTTTCATTAATTTTGCAGCTTTTTAATTTTAATATCCCACTAGCCTTCACATTATTAAAGCTAAAATATTTGCTTACATATGTATAAGTATAATGTAATTGTTATACTACTGACAGTTGTGTACAAAAAGATTATAGTAATTGTTATACTGTTACAACAAAATCATGCAAATGAGTAAACATAACAGTAGGCGATAATATTGTAAATTTTATCTTATTTAATTAATTTAAAATAAATTAATCAGCTATCAAAATAATTAAAGTTCATTACTTGACTTATTCATTAAGAGAATTCATATAAAACTTACCCACAGAAATAAGAATTATTAAAATAAGAAAGTACATGTTCAACTGACGCAGAGAAAAAAGAAAAATTTAAATACACTTATGTAAAGTGCGTACTATGATTTCATGTAAATGTCATTATCTACTCGAAGAAGCCGGGAAACTATATAATTTTATTTCTGTAGAAATTCAATTTGTGCAGATAATAAAAAAATATATTTATATATATGGATACGTATCAATAATGGACAAATATTTTATTGAACACGAATGTTATAAAAAATATAATTGTTTTAAAATTATAATAATGCAATGGTCTATTTGACATTTCCAGCATCGACGACTATTATACCTTCGCCTTATATAAATGAAAGAGTATTTTGAAATAAAGTTTATTTTATTGACTGCTATACTGCAATAATTTAGAATTTATTTTTTATGCAATACATAATTAATAAAATCAAAATATTTGAATATAATTCCAAACGTATCAGGAGTAAGACTCCGTTGAAAATTATATGACCATCACGTTTATCCTACAATATAATACAAAACTATAAATAGTAGGAACATTAACTTTATTATTTTATTACTCTAATCTCTTATATAATTACTAAAAGAACTCAAAAAGTTATGTAAATAGCATTTTATTTATTTTATTCAGACTTACTTTGGATTTGCTATATTGAATTATCAAAATCTGACTTCAGATCCATAGCGGGTGGAGTACAAAAAATAGAAATTGTTATACTTTAACTGTATATAACTTTCCGTGAGTATTTATTTTTATAAGTAACATACATTATGTGAAAAACATTATACAACTAATTACGAATAAAAATTAAATCATCAAAAGTGTTTTGAAATTTAAAAGTATTGCATGTATATCAAGTTAAATCATAAAACAGTACATCTTTAAACTCAGATTTATATAAAAAAATTAATAATTGAACAGTTAAGAACGCAATTCATTACATTTTCAAAAATGTTTTTTTTTCAATTGAAAATGATTAACTATCGGAAATGTATCGCATAACTTACATAATAAAAATTATTAAAATTGTCATTTTTCTTGTAGAATATAGAAAAAAATCAATACTATTATCGATAAGTAACATCTTACATTTATAATAATTATTATTAAATATATATTAGCAAAACAGGGTCTGATAACCTACGGACAATACTTTATGAAGAACTGTACTCAAACATACAAAGATGTAAAAAATATCATTATCGTATTGACTATTATCTTCCTGCTCAGAAGGGAGCATTGGCATAAACTTCTGCCGCTTTCAAGGATTCCCTGTTGAAAAAATGCAGCTAGATTTTCCAGGCACTGCCTGGATTCCAGCTAGAAATTCCAGGTGGATATCCAGAACCTCGTTTTTTGTCAATAATTACTAAAAATTGAAGTTTATGTAAATTAGGTGACCATATTTTGTGTTATACCATGCGGATGATAACACGCAAATTAAGCTTGAGTAATTAAGCTTTAGACCCTGTTAGCAATTATAGACCGTACAGCGAAACTGTTTCTATACCAATAACTTTGGTTTCTACCCTATTCTAAGCCGTCTTCGTAGAACTTGGAATACTCTACCCATGCACCTTCGCAATTACTCCCTACTGCATTTGACCAATTTAAGTCTATAATTGTAAAGAATTTCTATCTGGAGCGCAGAACGCGTAGATTATTACTATATTATTTTCTTTTATTCATGTATGTGTACAACTATTATTTTTTTTATATATAAGGGATTAAAGCCCGTGTATTATTAAACAAATAAATTACCACTAAAGTAAAGAGCATGTTTAAATGGTGTAATAAATGGAAATATTATACAATGTACTATGGTTTTATGGAACGTGTTATTATGTACCTTGAAAAGATTGAAAAACTATATAATTTTATTACTACTATACAATAATATAATTTCCGTAGAGAAGTTAAAAGAGTAACAAATAATGCTACCAGATATGTGCTAAATGATATTTAAAGTTTAATTCACTGCATATCATATTCGTGCAAAATTGTCACGACATATATGTGAATATAAAAATTTTATAATTTGAACCATTAACTAATTCATATTTTGAAGCTACAATGACTATTACCTGCAAAAAATGAGTAAATTAATCATAAAAGTTTCATATTAATTTTGGTACGCGGGTTGGTATAATGTACGCTGTAAAAAGTCCTAATGAATATTACTGGCGGCTAGTATTCGAATCACAGTACTCAAAGCAGTGAAATTGATACACTGAAATTATAACTGTTACCAGTCTTCAGTGTATTAAATAGCTGGCTGTAAAATTACACTTCTGGAAATAGGTAATAATCGGACCTAGTTTCAATGTAGTGATTTTATGCGATAGTATTATTAATATATTTCTTGTAAAATTACGAAACTTGAAGTAAAATTACGCGTTCGTGACTGTTACTTGACTGTAAAATCGCCTGTAAAATCGCATCGCGTGGTTACTACTTTTACACTCCAAATTCGCAAATTAACTAGTCTGGAAGTAGGTCGTATTATTACCTAGTCTGGAACTGGTAATTGTACTTTTGACTTTTTACAGTGTAACGTCGAGCGCCTCTCAGTCAAATTTTTTGAAATTTATTAAATCTTAAATTGTAAACTCTACGGGCACTAATGAGAACCATAGCGGGTACACAAGGGTGTTTCTCTTGCTATTCTATTACCTACCTGATTTTCACCCAATGGCAAGGCAGATGCTCCAAAATACGAAACTATATATGTATAGATGTACGTTATTGAGCGCAATAATTTTAAAACTTATTACTGAAGTGAGGATATTTAACATTTCTGATATAAAGGATGAATCAATTCCATCGCATTGGCTATATACGATTCGGTAGATCGCGAAATTCTAAGAACCATATATCTTTCTCGTTTTTCGATCTGACAAGTAGCTTCCGAGTTATTAATTTTTTCCGAGTTATACTCTTGACCTGATGCAAAATTATTTAGAGATCCAAATTTTTCTCAAAACCTTTGTGTTGATAATTTTTATGTGGAATATTTTAAATCAATGCTTTGTGCTGCTTTTTACGCATTATTTCATCCTTAGGGAATAAATATCCTTTATTTATTCCACTTTTGCACTTAGGCACACAACATTCACCTTTCATTTTCAAAAAACTTTAATTAATTTTTACACTTACATATAACTGTACACATGCAGTTCTGCTACAGCCTACAGGCTGCAGGTTACATTTAGGTACATACATCTGATCAATAGTCACATACACATGTAAAATATTTTTGTGCATTACAAATACATGCAGCTACCCCAAAATATTTAAAAAAATATATAACATGTTAATTTATTAATAAAGTAATCAAATTAAAATTAATTAAACTATTAAATTTTTACAATAAAAATTATCTACTTTTTAAATTTTCGTGCTTTTTCCCCATATGACGCAGAAGCGCCGCCTTGCGGAAGAATGAAAGGCATAATGCAGTATGATACTGATGAATTGATGATAGTGATGATACTGTTGCAGGGCGCATGCGCAGGCAAAAAATGAAAAAAAATATGCTAATGGCGACCAGTTGATGACTGCATAGAGAGCATACGCCATGATGTAAAAAGGATTGATTTGACGTTTAGTTGCTTTTCCCTCCAAGGCGCCAAATAAACTCATGAGTTTATTTATAAAAATCCGAATGCATCGAATTCGCGCAGAAATCCTCAAAAGTTCTTAATTTGGGAAAAAAACATCGAACGCTGTGAAAATGACCGCTTTTTACTTGGAGCATTACCTGGACAGTAAGTATCATTTGAAAAAAATGTAAACAATGTAACTGTAAAACAGTTTCAACAATTGATTCACATTAATGAATGAATAATGGCTACCGAGTTCTTATAACTTAAGATTTATCTGAAAATTATAGTTTCTTAAAACGTAAATGACGCTGTATTACACGTCTAACCCTGTGCAGAAGTGAAAGCCTCTACCTACAACATTATAAACTTTGTTCAATTAAGTGTTCAATTAAATATTGACATCTATAATATAATAATAGTGATTCTTTGAAATTATGTTGGATTCTTACCTTATTGAAGATGAATCGAGTATTTTAAAAATATTAATAAATATAAACAATACAATTAAGATATAAATAGCTTTTAAGTTCTATATATAGATAATTATAAATACATTGATGGATTATTTAAATATCAGTTGTATTTAGATATTTTAAAATAAAAAAGTGTTTTCTATCTTAGTTTATGTGAAAAATTCAGAAAGCTTTATTGTAATTAATTGAAAGATATGAAAAGTAAATAATTTAGTTCAAATTAGCTTCTTAGTGAAAAATTTTATACTATATATGAGCAGATTTTTTCTGGTATCATCTATATTAACATTGTAACTATCCATTTTATTAAAGGTTTGGAGCATCTTCCTACTGAACTAAGGAGAAACTTCAATCTAATGAGAGATCTAGATGCAAGAGCACAAGTTCTTATGAGAGATATTGACAAATTAGCTGATGACTATTTGACAAACATGAAAAAAGAATCTTCTGATAAGAAAAATGAACAACTAACACGGATACAAAACTTATTCAATAAAGCCAAAGAATATGGGGATGATAAGGTACAACTGGCAATACAAACTTATGAACTTGTTGACAAGCACATAAGAAGGTTAGACTCAGATTTGATGAGGTTCGAAGCAGAGATCCAAGACAAAGCGCTGAGTAGTAATAGAGCACAGGATGAAAGTGGAGCTAGTAAAAAGGGCAGGAAAAAACTCAAGGAGAAAGAGAAAAGAAAGAAAGGTAAAATAATGTGTAAATTTTTTATCAATATAATTTATATTACAATTTGTTATTTTATCAACATGAAATATCTTCTATTGATAAATTATTTATTAATTATACTGAGCACTTGAATATAATTTCTCTGAATGTCGTGTATTTTATTAATTTTTTAATCTAGGAACTGCAAGTAGCGAAGATGAAGCTAAGGGAGCGAGGAAAAAGCAGAAAAAAGGAGGCTCTATTGCATCAGCAGCTGTTGCTGGTGCTGCAGGAAGTGGATCTCAGGGAGATTCAAATACACTCAGTCATCCAGCTGATGTTCTGGACATGCCTGTTGATCCAAATGAGCCTACCTACTGTGTATGCAATCAAGTCTCATATGGAGAAATGATTGGTTGTGATAATCCTGATGTAAGTTTACCATCAATTAATTTTATTTTAATCTATAATGGTACAAAGTATATGTTGTATTTTACAATTAAACGACAAAGTTTTTATTCTTTATTTTTTTGTAAAAGAATTCTAAGTTTTATTATCTATTTTTATGTCTTCATAATACTTCTTGTATACTAAATAATAATGAAATATTTTTTTCAGTGTGGTATTGAATGGTTCCATTTTGCGTGTGTAGCACTCACAACAAAACCAAAAGGAAAATGGTTCTGTCCAAAGTGTACTCAAGATCGGAAAAAGAAATAAAAGTAAAGCAATGTCAAATCTTTGTTACAGAGGTTTGAACCGTCCTAAGTAAATTTAAAATTTTACACTGTTCTTCGTGATCATTAACATTCTAAGTTCGTTGAACAACTCAGAAAGTATTGCTGTAAATCACTAGATAAATTTAAAAAAAAGGGGGAGAAAAATGCAGCGATTAGACTTATTAAAGTGAGATATCTTGGAACTGGCTATTCTCTCCTTATTTACAATGATCTCTATTGAGAAAAGACATTTTATCGTTTTCACTTATATTATTGAATCATCTTCTGTTGCCTTTTGCATATATTTTATATGCCATTTTCAAGGTGTCAATGTCAACTATTTCTAAGCCTAATCGTGAAAAGATAATTACAGATTGTAATTGTCGTTATTTTAGATTTTTAAATGTTTTATATTTTATAGTCTTGTGAGTTAATTTATACATTTGTACAGTGAAGTTGCAATAATGTTTTGATGTAGAAAAAAAAATTATTTTGATTTTTAATCCTTAACTACTGAGTACAATTAAATCATATAAGTGTATAGTCTGTCATATAAAATAATATTTCTCAAGTTCTTAAAAAAATATTTAAAATCATAGATGCCATCAACTAATTTTTCTAGGCATATGTATAGTAACGTAAAACTATTACTCTGTGCATTAGATTAATTACCTAAGCTTTATTAAATATACTGCTCACAAAGATATAATCATTTTGATATTAAATTGTATTTGACAGATTCAGTTCCAGTAGTTAAGGATTACATGTTTAAAATAATGCTTCTTTTGCTAGTTTAAATGATCAAACATTATTCAATTCACTCATGCAAAATAGCAAGACTCTTGTACTGTTGAAATAGATAATGTAAATCAATACACTGTAGTTATTAATATATATTATAATTAATAAATATATTTGATTTTGCAATAAGGCAATTTTTTAATACAATCCTATTCACTAAAATGTGTAAATGTAAGTGTGTGTATATATGTACAAATGGTATATTTACAATATAATTATGGCACACGTAGGCACAAGATTCTTTAAAAAGCTAAATTAGATCTATTAGATGAAAAATTTTTAGTTTAAAACAGTGTTGAAAACTATATTTACGTTATCTAGATAAATGTAAATTATTATGATTTATTATTTTAACTAGAAAATTTTCAGCTATTTAGTCATTTTGTCTATAAGGTGAAGTATATCTTCACAATTTTAACATTATAGCTGTTTTAATATTGTAGATAAATGTAAATTATTGCGATTTATTATTTTAGCTAAAAAATTTTCAGCTATTTAGTCATTTTGTCTATAAAGTGAAGTATAACTTCAGAATTTTAACATTATAGCTACATGACTGTTGCACACGTGTTTTTTAATAACATTTGTGGGATGTACTAAAGTTCATCTCAAAAGTCAGATCATTTTATAACAAATTGGTTTCATCACTGTTTAAGCATAACATTTTGAGAGAAAAAGCTTCAATATTCATAAGTTTTAATACTGGAATTGTGCATTGATTTAACTATCTGGATTTCGTATTATTCTATAAAAATATTCAAGGAATTCCAGGGCGTCTGTCACAGCACTGACTAGGTGGAACTGTCCAGTTATATTGATATCCTAAGTAAGTGCTCACTTCTTGTGCACATAAATTTCCAGTTCTTGAGTAAAATTCATGTAATTTTTTCATATCTTGAATATTTTGTTTATGAGTGATTATGTATTGATTTGAACAGCCTCGAGAACGATACTCAGTATCAAAACGCGTGTCATGTTTTCTCTCAATGTTTGCTATTGGTGACAACCATAAGCCAACTGAAACATCTTCTGAGTTGTGCAGCCTGTGGAAATCATACAAAGAATAATTACAAAATCATACCCATGTGAATAATTTTTTAAATTCAAAATAAATAAGTAAATGTTTAAATTTGTTCTCACATCCTTATTGCTGTTCACTATATATTGTATATTTATTTATTTATTTAATGATACATGGGCTTAAGCCCTTATACAGTAATAAAAAGATTAAAGTCTATTGCAAATGGTTCAAGTTGTATATATGTATAATTGCAAACATCAAATTCATCTCAAAATACACAATCAATTAAAACCTACTTTTTTTAAGGCCATTACATTAGCAAAAATTAGTACTATGTAGACAGAATTGAGACATTTACCCATGGATTTCAGAAATTTTTATAAAATTGTAAACTAAATTTTAAATATTTTATTTTAAACTGGAAATTGTAAATTAAGAGTTTGGTAAATAATTTATTACTTTTAACTGCTATTTTAATTAGAGAAATAATTTAATCAATATAAAAATTAAATGGTAATTACTTTAATATATCAGCATTTTCAGCAATGAACTTGACAAGATTGTACGATAAAATATATCCACCACCCAAAGCATATGGCAAATAGTAGTCACATAGAAACCAATCCAATTCCCTCCAGGGTCCACTTCTCTTGACTCTAGCCCTACCGTTAAAGTATCCCCAATAAAGTTCTTTCTTGGTTCCTTTATTTTGCCACCTGTTTAGATATTTTAAAAGTTGATCAACCAATGCAAAACTATCATCGTCACTTTTCAGCAAAAAGTCGAAATCATAATTCTCATGTACGTAAACCAGTGACTGTAAGACTTTCTTTGTTATGGTCCCATAAGAATCGTGTAACTTTGGTAGCAACAACAAATCATTATGTTTTTGACTTTCTGATTCTATTGTTTGTTTTTGCTCTGGCTTAAGGTTAATCATCCCTATGGAGAAGAAACTTTTCACTTCACTTGATTTCTCCGATAGCCAGGTTTTGCGAATAATATCTCTTTGTTCAGCGTTTTCTGGTGCAGTTAACACTATTATGATTAGGCGAAATTTTGGTTTCCTTGTCAGTTTCTTATCATTTGAAGAGCACTGAAGGGTCGAGAAATAATGCACTCCAAAAATCGTTAGCAAAAAGATACCTATGAGAGATATAAAACTGAGTTTTATTTTCGGCATCTCTTCAGAAGATTGTGCTTATTTAATTATTTTAGAAATTTCCGAGAGACAGGAACAAAATTACTCGCGAAACAATCAATTCTGCATTTTACCGGCTACTGTCGAGTGTTCTGCTGCGCCGTTTTCCACTGCAGTTGTTCGTTTTCTCACGGTACGCAAAATCAGCTGTTTGATGGCATATATACATATATCAGCTGTCGTGCAGATAATATTCATACTTTGATTTCCATTGAACAATTAAATTAATATTTTACAAAAATTAAAAAGTTATTATAAACATATATAAGTACCATAAAATAAAAAACATTTTACAGTTTTACATTCTTATTGAATCATATCATTTAAAAAATAAAGCATGTACCAAAGAAAACTTTTCGAGATTATTGGATTTGAAATTATTTTAATTGAAAGGATTTTAAGGAAAAGATTTTCATAATAGAATACCAAATAAAATTTTGTGACAAACATTATATTACACTTATATCTTCAATTACATTTTTTAGAAAACATTAAATAAAACCATACATCTGGAGGCATAAAATCTTTGCACACTTATATACTAAGTAGACCATAGATTTTTCTCTTTTATCACATAATTTAAGTGTCAATTGGACTCAAACTGGACCAATTGATTTGTTCCCGTCATTATGACACTGGGGCTCGATCAAAAATAAATAAGATAGGATAGTATACATTAAGTGACAATCAGATTTGCATGATTGGGAAAGTAAGACATGCTATCGTTAAAGTACATTAGCATTGCTTACTTTTTAGAAAGGCTTATTATGGTAAGTTGGCTTTCACAAGAAGGCACGATAAATAATATGATTGGATATATATACAGATGAAGTATATTATTTAGCAAATAGCAAATCCTCATGCATGATGATAATGTCGTCGAAC
Organism: Megastigmus dorsalis; assembly: GCA_900490025.1. Taxonomy (NCBI): domain Eukaryota; kingdom Metazoa; phylum Arthropoda; class Insecta; order Hymenoptera; family Megastigmidae; genus Megastigmus; species Megastigmus dorsalis. The sequence continues at coordinate 28,826 of UELU01137856.1, read as the reverse complement.
TTTTTGTCAGCTGTTTAGGTCTTCTTCGATATGAATCTTAAGAAAAAGATAAAATAATAAGTAAAATAAATCAATATTTTGTAACAATATAATGTATTTGCTATAGAAATGTTTCTAAATGCGATAAATATTTTTTCAAAGGAGTAAAGAATAAATATTTATCACATTTTATAAGTGAAGCATTTTTTTTCACTATTTTAGTTCTTACCTCAGATAAAATAGCCCAATTATCACTTTCACTGTGCACAGTTAAGCGAAGAACTGAAATTTTTCCTAGTTTTTTATCCACAGTTCCTCGAGCAATACCAAGAGAATCAAATTTACCTAATAATAAAAATAAATATAATAATTAATTAATTGAAAATTGTAAATTTGTAGGGACAATTTTTACATGACAGTTATTATACCTATAATAATATAACCATCTTCTGTAACATTATTATGATTTCTATTAACAGAATTAGCTGCCTGTGGTAAAATCTCAACAGTTGTATTATAAAACTTATCAGAAGGATGCTCAGCATTTCCACTTCTAAATAAATATCTATAAATTGATGTACAATAAGTAAAATAATTGTGATTCATATTATAATCAGAACATACATTTTTAGTTAAAAATTTTCATTACCTCTTTATAAAAATAGGATGAAAAAATTTAAATCTAAGATGATCTCCAGGTTGCGGTAAAAGGCCCCAAAAAAATGATTCTCCTTTATAGGCTTTGTTTAGTGTAAACTGTTTATACGGTTTGATTTGTGATTCAACTACAGCATCTGGATTTTGATGACCATAATATAATGTTATTTTTCCAAATTGCCTATCCTAGAAAATAAATGCAAAATTTAACTGAATGTATTCAATTTTAAAATATATTATAAATATGATCTGTTCTTTTAAACATGTAATTTTACCTTCAATTTCTGTACTTTTCCTTTTAATGAGGAATGAGTACCAACATGTTGAAACAGTGATGGTTTGTAATGCAGCCACAATTCAGATTTAGCCATTTTGCACCGTTTCTATGAATTTATTTATTTTACTGAAATTGTTTTACTAAAATAATTTATCTACACTTCTCAACTAATTTTAACTTACATTATCCATATCCAAGCTACAAACTTTTGAAGATATTAAATGATCCAAAAGCCAATCCACTGGTTTGTCATTATAAAACATTAAAAAAAATTGCACTAGCCATGGCAAATCAACACATTTAAATAACTTTCCTGAAAAAAGAAAACAATACTTATATTATTATAAATTGTAGATTAGAAAATTACTTAAGAAAGGCAATATTCATGGTTGTTAATACCAATGAAACCTAGTTGGCAAAAATCAAGTACAACCCAATTTTCTTTCATACTGACTTTTTGTAAAGCAAAAGATTTCATTGTTGTAATAAAATTTTTTTTAGCTAATATATCATCTTCCAACTGTACATAAAACGTTCCTTTTGTCTGAGCATATGACATAAGAAAGGCGAAGTCTAAATTTTGTTTTGATCTCCATACTACTCGCTGATGATTGTCACCCAAAGTATCGCGTAATTTTGCAAAGTCAGGATAATAAGATGGATGCGGCGATATAACTTCAATTACACCAGATTCAAATTCGTTTGGAAATCTAGAAATAAGTGAAAATAAATTTATTATTTTATTGCATATTAAAGATATCTTATTCATATTTTATAGAAAATGCAAGTAAAATAAGAAATAAATTTCTTTATCAAAAAATTGGTAACTATATTTAATATTTATATATTTTATTTACAATTGTATGTTCCTTATATGGATATTAGCGACTAAATATATATTATTTTCAATTAAATCTCAATAAAAAAATTTTTTTTTTAAATTCTATTCCTTATCACTTTAGCAGATAGACCGTAATGAGTCATAGTCGAGATAAAGGACTTTATCTATTGTTTACTCAAGTATTACTCAAGTGTTTCTCTAGAATACAAGTATTAAAAATAAATTTAAAATAATTTTAGCTAATTTCTTTTGTTGATAAATGAAATTTGTTATATGTAAATGTAGCTTTATTACTTACTGAACTTCTATTTGTTTTGCAACATATGTAATATATTCCATGTCCATCTAAAAATAAAAAGTAAAAATTAATTTCTTATAATGTATTTCCATTGTCTTATGAATATATATATAAGTCAACAATTGAATTGAGATACAAACGACTACTATATTGTTTATTAAAACCATTAGAACTTGAAATTATACAAATTATATTTTGAATAATAAATACAAATTTGTACAATTGAAAATATACACAAATAATAGTTTATTTACCTCAGCTATAAAAACCACAATGAGAGTGTCAGCAGTTTCTGAAGGGCTCATGCGATCCAAAAGATTTTTCAAAGTTGCCATTAAGTAACTCTGTACCTCTCTCTTGACTGTGGGAATTCCTAATACCACACTTACACCAGATCTTCCTTTACTTTGAATAAAAGCTGGATGTAGACTATTAGGATCATTGAGTAAGTGAGGTAGAAAATTATAGACGGATGGTAGTTTTATGTTTGAAACATTATAGTTAGAGTTGTTGATGAAAGCCTGAACATCTGGAAGCAAGTGAGTCCCTTCAGTTAATTGAACCAACTGATAAGTAAGAAGCTGTATTTCTTCTTGACTTGTTATATATTTAGAGTGCAAGTGCTCCAGTTTCACTTGCAGCTCAGCAATACTGTTCTGAAGTAGCGTCTCCTCGTGTATATCCGGAGTAGACGCAAAATTTAAGATTATGCATGGTACTAAGATGATGGACAATATGAGGAGCCAACGCCTTCGAGAAGAAGAAAGACTCATACCGTGGGATATCATTTTTCCTACGATATTCTACATGATGCTGATACTCTCGAGTTACCAACATTCTGTGAGCCTCTTCATTACTATCTTGTTTTGCAACTGTAACACCAAACATTACATGTCTATTTAATAATTACATGATAGTATTGCAGTTAGAGAAATTATTACTTCAAGTAATTAATCAAAAAATTTTAAATTGAAACATTCTCAAATATTGAGCATTTCATAATTGACTAGATTTTATTCTGTTCGAAAATAAAATGCCATAAAATTCGTCTAACAACTGTAAGTGTAATCAATCCTAGAACATCAGCAAAACACAATTAGGAGAATCACTTAATAATTAAATTTAAAAGTCTCATCTGTTGAACTATATATAGCGATCGAAGCTCAACGAAAGTCAACAGAATCGAAAGGGAAAACAGCGAAATGTCAAAATACACGCATTGTTTACATGAGTGGTCGAACGCAAAAAGTAAAACTAATGCACCTCAATTCCGGATGCGATTTTTATTATTACGTACCATGTTGAGCTCGCAACAATCCTGCGTATACTAGCGCGGGAAATCCTGTGTCGAGACATTTTTTTCTCTTTTTCTCATCTTATCTTTTAATTCGCTATTGGCGTTCCTATCCACTCGATATGATCGATCCAATCTTCTAGATAAGTAAGTACCTACAAACTATCACTGCCACTTTTTATTGTTTCCTTCCTTTTTTTAAACTTCTCTTTTAGGTCATCAGAGACGAGGAGCGCGCGAGGCCATCGCGCGAACTAAGAGAATTTTTCACTTTACAGTCTATACCCGGTGTACCGTGAAGAAGGCAACCTCGCTGGCGACGCTGGCTCGCTAGTCGCTATAATGCACGTACTGACACTACTGACGTTACACCGAATATATGTGTACATGACATATTATTTGCAGGCATATATAAGTGCGCATCGGCATAGGATAAGCCCATTCGCATATAGGTATGTAAATAATCATATCTATAGGTAGATATATATATATATAATGGACGTGTGCAACGTGCTTAATGATGCTGCCATAAAGTACTTGTATGAAGAGCGAAGTAATGATGAATTATATAGGTATATATCGAAAAAATAAATCGAGATTTTTTGTGTTTACACTAACTACACTGTCGCAATGTGTTTGTGTACCTAATCTTTACTATAAATATTTCTGTTTATTCGATAATTTCAAATAGATAACTTGAAAGAGTGCAAGTTTTTTATTTGTCATAAATCTCTTATTTTGTTTGCAGCTTGCACATAAATTGTAAGATAAATGTAGTGTGTATATAGTAAAGTAATTGCATAATCCATCATGAGTATAGCTGTACCTGCAATGAACATTTTTTCTTTTCCTGCATTACAACAAGACACAGTAAAAATGATTATTTATTGAGAACTAACATTTAGATATAGAAATATGTAGTTTAAAACAAGTTTATAAATAAATGCAATTTTATATTTAATTATTGCTTAAATTAAATAACTATTTTATGTAATTACTTAAGAATAATAATAAAAGTTATAAAAGAATTAAAATAAAACAACTTTATTTTTTTCCAATTTCTTGGCAAAATAAGAGCAATATAATAATGAACAAATGAAGGATAATTAAACACATTTTTTAAGGTTCGGTTTAAAAATTAATTAAGTTTAAGTATATAAATAAAGAAAATGAAATCACTCTATAATTTCTTTAATTCTTTTATACATTTTACTGATGAGGAACTCCTTACCAAAATCCAAGAACTAAGTAATTCCTGCCAATTTTCAAACATTGCATCAAGTAAATCAAAGAAAGATAAAGAGCTTAAATTAATAACAGAAATTCTTTACAAAACTTCGGATTCTCAAATAAAATCTCTAGATCCATATAGTTTATTAGCTTGTTCAATTAAAATTATACTGAAGTACTCAAGCACTCCATTACATTTAAGTACTGGAATATCTGAGAGGAAACGCAAAAGTAGAGATCAGCTTGCACAAGATAATTACAATAAATTGCTTAGTATTTATGCTATGGAAAAATCAGAAGAGATTATAAATATTGTTATTAATGTTATACATAAGGAAAATCTCTGGCAAGCAAGAAGGGTCTGTGTTAAGCTAATCAGGTGTCTCTTTGTTCATGGCTTTAATGGCTCGATTATAGGTCATGAAATATGTAACAAGATTGAATCTTCTAAGTCATCAGACCAGTGTGTTACAAAATTAATGGTAAAAGTGCTGTATGAACTGCTTAGTGAATATATTTGGCCAGAAACTGATGAAACTACAGTTTTTCTAGAAAGACTTTTAAATTTTTATTACAAGAGTCTACATGAAGTTTCGAAAGAATCAGAAAATGCAGTGTTTATAAACTCAAGAGGCAGTCTAGAGTTATGCATTAGACACATTGTACACAATTTGTCTAATACTCATCTTCTCGTTGTTATCAAACACATGAGTTCTTGGTCAATCAAGGAAAATCTAGATGACAATGTTATTCTCGATTATGGAAGTACTCTGGAATATGCTGCATACATGCACCAAGGAGATTCTCTTGCTAATACTTTAACTTCTGTTATTCTTTCACTTTTGATGCAAATGATTGCATCAACAGTCCGATTCGTCTCTTTATTAGGAAACCGTGTATTTCAATACCTCATAGATAGAGGTAAAAATCAATTGATTTTCAATACACCAAAGATATTTTTTGAAGGAATGCAGTTAAATTTAAAAACTAGTAAGTACAATCGAGAAGACAGAAAATTTCTCAAGCTACACCGAGAAGTCATACATGATAGTTTAATTAAAAGTTTTATTAATCATCAAAGTACTCGTTTGAACTTAGAATCGTCATACTGCACAATATGTTTATTAGCTATAGAAGTTCCCTGTGGATTTACAGCAGCTGCTTTATGTTGCCTCATGATGAACCTTCAAGAGATCATTATGAATGGTCCAGAAAAATTTGGTTAGAAAATTTCATTAACAAAAAAATAATTTATTAAATTAAATAAAATTAATTTAGTTTGATTCCTATTCCAATTATAATTTATGTCCATATAAAGCAAAAGCTTTCTTAAGAAAAATATAAATATTAGTAGAATTTATTTTTAAACATCTTTGTAAATTTGACATATTTAAATAATGTTTTTCATTTAAAATTTTTAAAAATAAATTCAGATTGAAAATGTTAAATAGAAAAAATTGGTGTTCTCTTTAAGATGTATTAAATTTTAAATTTGTCAATCAGGTAGAGAATCAACTTATCACATTCATGCTAGCATTATATCTGTAATGTCTTTCGTATGCTGGATTCATAAAGCAACTGATTTTCACGCCTACGTGAACACAATTGTAATGGAACGAGCACAGTGGGCACCGCACCTAAACCCACCATTACTATCGCATTATACTTTCGCGGTGCACCATGTTCTTTGGGGCAAACCTGAGTTATTTTTCGTCGACTGGGAAGTCCGCTTCGGTTTATGGAAGCGTTTCCGACTTAATAATGAATCCAACGCGACCAAGCGTGTAAAAAAAGTCAGTTACAGTTAAAAAGAGGATTGAGACAAGCTTGTGATTTAGTGGATACAGCAGCTGTCTTCATTTTTATAACATTAAGCTCTGTCATAGGTAAGTTACTTTATAATCTGTATAAAAGTTTTAATAGATAGTCGGTCTTGCACTTTCAAAAATCTGTTTTGAATGATTGATGAATTGTATTTCAGCTATTTTATTTTTAAATGAACTTGGAAAATATTCAAAGTTATAGTACAAAGACCATAACAAAGAAAAAAATTAAGTAAATGTAATTTTAAAATAAAATTTTTTTTATTTATCATGATTGTATTATAAATCTGTTCCTTGGGCAGATTTATTTAAAAAAAAAACAGTAATTTTCATAAAAAAATATACATGTATAGACAAGTGCTGTTTCTGCTTAAATCCGATACATTTCGAGGATTCTGATATAAAATTTTATTTACAAACGATGTGAAACAACTTTGTCTTAGAAATTACTTGATCCGTGAGAAATATCGTACACTATACAAAACTATAATTACGTATATATATATATAGAATTTATAATTACTTAATATATAGTCTGGCTATATTACACTTTGATTTAACGCAAAGTTTTCTTAGAATATGGTTTAAAACCATACTTTTCCTAACTCTTCTTCCGTAGACGGCATAGTTAGTTGCACTTCATGTTTAATTTCACACTTTTGCTCCTCCTCATCACTTTCTGACACAGCCAAATCATCTTGAATTTTACACTCTCCTTCTTCTTTTCTTGCTGGCAGAGCATTGAAGAAAGAATCCGGATCATAGTTCGAGTCAACACTTTCTTCTGTAAAAACAAATAAATTTATGACATTAGCATTCTGTTACGTACGCGACTTGGCTGCTGCGTTCTCCCGCGCAGCCAGCGCCTACTTGACACCTACCCTACGCCGAATTGGACTATCACGCGAGATAAGCGGGATCGTCGGAGACGATCCTGCTGACTCGCGTGAGAAGATCCAACCTCCCTCCAGGCGGACGGACTTAGAGAACCGAACCGAGTCTAGCTCGAGCCACGAGGAACGCAACTCGAGGAGTCTGAATGACACCGCGACGCGGTCCACTTCACTCTCGCGATTAACCCAATTGAGTATACGACTTATTCTGAACACCGGTCTCATTTATTTCAAATCCCCGATAACCAACCCCGAACCTCGACATCCCCACGTAACAATTCGTATTCCATCGAATAAACTTTTTCATGTTTCTAAATAATAATATTTACCGTGTTGGTGCATGGTTTGCTCTCCCAGGTAAGATCCAGCATTACCGAGCTGAATCATGGCTTCAGCTACCTGCTGACTGTCGTCATCCGCAGGCAATTCGTCGGGTCGCACTTCTACAGGAACGAGAGGCTTAAGTTCGTGTGCTTCGAATCCGTCATCGACTCCAAACGGAACTTCATCAAATTCATCCTCACTCGAGAATTGTAAATCTGAAATGATAAAACAGTATAAATAAGACATATTGTTAAAAGGATTAAAACATAAATAGTAAGTTAGAAGTTAATTTTAAATAAATTTATGATGAGTATCACAAAACTATGATATTCAAAACAAGAAATTTTACCTTCTTCAAGTACGTCTTTCTTCTTTAAAGCTGTAGGTCTATCTAGCTCAGCATCTACGTCTCCTTCAACATCCACGAAATCGTAATCGTCCAAGTTGAGTTTGCCAAAAGGATGTTCAGGAGAACTAGTTTGACTCTAAAAAATGTTCCAAATGTGTAAAGATGTTAATTGTACGTTTCAAATAAAATATTAATGTATTTTCTAGATTATTGTTTTTTGGTAATTATTTAACTAATAAATTTTCCAAGAAATATAAATGAATGTTATGATTAATAAATAAATAGTATTATTAATAATGATGCTTAACATTCAACAAATTCATTCAAAATTTATTATAAGCTAATATAATTGAAAAAAATTGATAAAATATTATAAATTTTGATATTTTACGTTTCCCTAATTTATTCATTGTTGTAATATTGTAACTACTCACGTCTCTGAATTCCGGTTCGGCGATAGTGTAATTTTCTTCGTCGCCACCATCACCAATCCAAGATGGATCGATATCGGCTTGTTCCATGGCTCGCTGCTGCACAAGAGAAATATTTCTTTCTAAATGCGAAAGATGATCGTCGTACTGCAAATAACATTGAATTATTGATTTAATTACAATTATTATTATTTTCGTATTAAATAATCATAAACGTTAAGATGACTACCATTAAGTTACATAAATGCATAAATGAATAATGCAAATATTACAATAATTTATTGATACTATACAAATATTTTTCAAATGATAGATTTTATTAAATTTTACAAATCTTACCTCATTGAGTGTATCTTTAGTTACTTTATGCAACACTTCAGCTTTAACAGTCAAAGATGATTTTTCACCATTGTAAAGCACACAATTGTCTACAATTTGTTGAATGTCTCTCATAAATTCTGCCCGACTATGATATTTATGTGCTAGAAAAAAAGATAAGAAATTTTAATTAATTTTAATAGAAAAAAGTAGATGCATTTAAAATAAGTAAACTTAATTAAGAATTAAGATAAAAGTTATCTATTGAGCACATAGCATGTATTTAAAGTCTTACATATGAAACAATGAATATATTTATATTATCCCGAAGTATAATAGTATATAACCTTAGAATTCTTTTAAAGTTAAAGCAGAGCTTAAACTTTTTTTTGCTCATATTATAATTAATAAAAAAAATCGGAAGGTGTTTTTAACATTGATGGTACTCACCAGAAATTTTCTTTGACACAGTCTCAAGATCCATGGGTCTCTTTACAATATTATAATAATCCTTAATAAGCTTCTTATTAACTGGCTTCAAGAACTGCGTAGACTCCTGCATAGTCTTCAGCCGGTCATTAACAACTGTGTTCAGAATGTACGATAGCGCAACTTGATCATCATCATCCAGAAGAGGATTTATAGCCTTTTCCAGTCTCATTATCTTGTCCTCTTTTTCGGCAATTTGACTGACACAAAAATCAAGCATACGCTGGGCCGCTTCTGTCAAAGGATTCTTCGGACCATTGTACAGCGAGCTGTTTTCTTTGATCTGATTCACGTCAGCGAGGAATTCCTCTCGACTCTGGTACTTCTTCTGTCGCAGATTCTCACGAATAGTCTGCAGATCCATTGGTCTGTTTATGATGCGTGGATAATCCGGTACCACCTACAAAAGAATGTAAGAATAATATTAATGATACACTTAGATCTAGATGTTCCTAAAATAAATTTATTCGGAAAATATTTTTGGTTTTGGTATGAGGAAAAATAGTATACGCCATTCGGGAGAAAAATTGACCAGCCCAGATCTTGTGTTTGTAACCGTTGTCTTCCAATTTTTTCCCTCTTTACCAAACTTGAAAACAAAAGTGATGATATGACTTACCTTGGCATTGACGGGGAAGAGGAAAGGCTGCACATCGGGCAAATCCCTCATATCGTTTAGAATGCTCTCGAGAATAGTAGACAGTACGACCACAGGATCGGTTCGTCGACGATTCGCACCCGCTGGTCTTCGGTAGCGTTTGAGGTAATCGCAGTGGTCATCACCAACAGCGCGTTTTCGCTTTCGCGACGATACCGCATCCTTCGGCACCTTTAGCAGCAACGTTCGCCGTTTCATCTCCTCAGCGTGCTGCTTTTTTCAACAAAAATGAACAATTAATCTTTCGTTCTAAGCCAGTAAATTAAAAAAAATGATCGTTCTAAGATGTCGCCAATTTCACGACTCACAGCTTATACTACAGCCCACCTTGATCAGTTTCGACGAAAGCTTGACTTTGGTTCCGTCCACGTTAACCAAGTCTTGGTCATCCGAAGTCAACTGCTTCTCGATCTCCTCCTCCTGTTCCTCGGTCATTGCCACGTTCATCGGTGCCGCGTTGCCCATACTGTTCTGATACAGCGGACAAGCCTTGTTGGTCCTCATGTGGCCGACGTTACCACAGGCGCCGCACTTCAGCTTCAGATCTGGTTTTAATTTGGATTTTTTACGTTTAGAAGGAGATGACAAATGCTCGCCCTTGTGATGAGGCTTGCTATGATGATTAGGAGTAGAAGAGGAGGGATTGAGCTGTTGTAAGCTCGAGGAGGGGAAATTACTTATGGGTGGTATGCTGCTGTTGGAGGTTGCGGTGACAGGCGTCGAGGCTCCGCTACGGTCGAACAGATTCTGCGACGGGAAGTTATGCTGGCTGTTCTGCGAGTGGTTGCTGTTGCTCAGGTTGACGCCGAGACTATTGCGATCCAGGCCGAGGCTGTTCATGCTGCTGTGTCCAGCGCCACCAGCCAGCATTCGCTCGCGCTCCTGGTTTCTCTTGATGCGACGTAGCTGCTCTTGGATGCGACGCTTCTCGCGTTTCATCTCCTCCTTCTGGGCCTCGTCTAGCGTGACGAACTGCTTGATGAACGTGTCGTCCTTCGAGTTACGGATTTTCAAATAGGTGTCGATCACTGCGGGTTTGCGAACGAGTTCGACGCGTGAGTATTCTTTGCCCTCTGGATTGCGGAAGGTTCGATGAATCTTAAGAACACGACCCGGCTGCGAATTGAAATTAGACGCCGAGTTCTCGTCCTCGTCGTCCTTCTTCTTATCTTTCATCTTCTTGTCGTCCAAGGTACCTATTTATTCGCAATTTTTTATTTAGTAAAATTTTCGTTCTTAATTTTTAAATACTTGCATTTACAAATTAAGAGATTTATAATGATAAAAAAAATCAACTAACCTGGTGAATCGTTCAAAAGCATTTTCCTCAACTCGTGCCTTTGCTGCTCTTCCCTTTCTAGACTAAGCTGTGTACTTGTCTTCTTGTTGCTGAGCATGTTTTCGATATTCTTACCCATCTCCTCAATATCGGAACTGTCCTCTTCAGAACTCTCACCTTCGTCCGTACTGAGGACTTCGTTAGACGATAGCACACGATTTTGTAAGTCAAAGATACGCTGGCACTCCTCTTTGTATCGCTCTTGGTGCTCGGCTATCGAGAACCGATTACCACGCGAAAACTTCGTCATACCCTCCTCGCCTGCTTTGGCTTTCTCTGTCGACAGTGTACGGACTACGTCGATGACCTCCCAACGCGATAGTTTCTTAATATCCTCTTCTGGTACACCGAATTTACGTAGAAGGGCTTTAGCGTTGTTTAGCGAGAGACGACGCAAATCAGCGTCGGTACCCGTGACTGTGCGTTTTGGCTGGGCTTCCTGTTCCTCCTGCACATTTTAAGTGGATTTTTTATTTAATACGAACATCTTTAGCATTTTTGACGTAAATGTTATTATATACAGGATACATTTTACTATATGAAGATTTGAGTATTGTTACATATGTAATAAATATCTTAGTAGCTATATAAAACCATTACTGAAATTAAAGGAAATAAGAAGTCACAAATTTCGATCTTACCTTACTGATTGTTGGCTTATTCGGTACTCTGACATACGAGAAACCCTCACCGCAACCTGTAGGATCGGCAGGACCGGCCAGTTGGAGCAAACACTTGCCCTTCATCGCTTGTATATAAGCGCGAGTCGTGTTCCACGGAGCAACTTTGACCTCGTCGTCCATTTTCAGCTGCATTTCCTCGTCGTCATCGTCCTGCGGCGTGAATAAGAATTTCTCACCGTAACCTGCATCTTTCAGTCGCTGTTCCGCTGCTATCATACTGAAGTACGCGCAGCACTGCTCGGGGGAAACCATAGCACGGATTTCTTCCTCGGTCGGCAGACGGAAGTCTGGCTTTATCACCCACCAGTTTGAATCCATACCTAAACGTGGTTAGAAATGAATTTTAAGTTTCAGTTTGGGAATAAATGTTGGTGGCATTAATATCTTGGGAAACGTCAGTATTATTACTCGTTCCTATTCTTGAAAGGAAAAATAGTTCTACTACAAATTTTTAAGAATAATGCACAAATTGATAATCTTAGATGACTTACCGGTTCTTTTGAAGTCTGCGCAGAGTTTTAAACGTTTTCTAATGCTGCTTTCACTGTGCGAAGGGAAAGCTTTTTTGATATCGTCCATTTTTATTCGACGAGGAGTATCTCTTGATTTCCAGAATAACCTGTATATAAAAACTTGAAGAAAGTCTCTCACAAAGTTATTTGCTCTCTTTGAATTTGGACCTGGTACCTCATAAAGCGGACACTCTTGTCCAGCTACGAAAAGAGCATCGATTTCTCGAACATAATATTGTTGCCTGTAACAAAGTATAGCCGACTATCAATCACTGTACTTTTTTAAATCTTATATAGCGTAAAAAGGGAAAGTGAAGAACTGTACGGTGAAACACTCACCTCGACCTGATAACCAAGAAATCCGTTTGCGGTACCGTATGCTCATAAACTGGCGCTCTGTACATATTGTTTTCTACAGCTTGTATACTTTGACCTGGTGTGAGTATACCGAGGAACGGACTAGTATGTGCGTACGCTGTTTCGCCGTACTTGTACTTGGGTGGACCCTGATCTTTTCCTGCTTTTCGTTTGTAATAGTTCTTTACTTTAGAACACATGCCAACCTGGTTCATTAAGGGCGGATGTTCCTCTGAAAATTCAACGAGAACCAGTTCTCCATCTCTACCAGTCAAATCCTCGGCTGTACGCATGAAAAAGACGTCGCCACCGCCTGACGCTATTCGTTCTTGTTCTCGCGACTGGAATAATTAAAAAAAATTCTAAGCGCATTGAGTATTAAATAGAAAAAGTGATGTTTCAAAAGAAAGTAGCATACTTTTCTCGATTGTTCAAAATTTAAGTAATTCTTCTGTCTCTTACCTTTGCCTTCTTCTTTATGTGTTTTACTAAAGGTAGGACTCCATGAGGAATTGGTTGTGACAAAGGACCGTAACTGTATCGTTTAATCGGCGGCCTGTGGAAATTCCTCAAACGCATCTGTCCCATGTGAGTCTGAACGAACGGTGAACGTAATTCAACGACCGGAGTACTGTGCTGAATTAAATTACCACCGCCAACTTTGAGCCTTAATGTTGTTTCTGAAGATCTCGGTAGATAATATCTATAAGAAAATGTTTATTTTGAGTTTATGCAAATTTGAATATAAAAAGGATTGTATTTTAAATAATAAACCATAAGTAACTAACGTGTCATTCGATATGTTGAATGGATCTCTATCAGGTGATTTCGGTGGCGGTGGTGGTGCATCCTCCTCAAGCACATTGATTACGCCAGCTTTACCTAACAGTAATTTGCTTTTTTTAACGTGTGGATGAGGTATTTTTACTTTTGGCTGAGGCCCATTGTCTTTATGCAGCAACGCTGGATCAATATCATCGGGAATGCCAAGAATTATATTCTCATCATTCGGATCCAGAGTTAATATCTTTGGTTTCGGTATCTTCTTCATGTTTTCAGCATCCCAGATGATTTCTTCTTCCCAAAGACCGTAAACAAGTTCCTCATTTTCGACTGGGAAAATGGAATACCACGTATCATCGTGATATTCCGAATGCTGTTGTTGTCCTTTCAAACTGAAAAATCACAGTGGGTTAAAATAATTTTCATTTTTAGATAAAACAATAAATCGGTTTTGAAGAAAGTAGGTTAAATAAATCTTATACCTTTTTTTCGAATTAATTATAAGTATGTTATAAATATGAAATTGAATAAAATCAATTCATTAGCATAATAATCTTATGGTAATGCACTATATTTACAATTGTTGAGTGTAACGCAGAGTTTATAAGGCAACTAAATTGGTTATGACTAGATTATTGTTATTAATGTAAGAGTAGAACTATTTTATTCGACATATAAAATTTATTGACTATTACTGCTTTACTGTAGGAGCAAGTTATAAATATTTAAAATTAAATTATTTACATGGGAAGGCTTCATTTCACTAATACTTTCATTATCATTTCATTACTGTAAAAATGTGTAAAATTATTTAACTGTTTTTACAAATAAGTAAATGTAAATGACATTTACATTATATAAAAATATAGTTTGGAAATTTAAAAATTTCATCTAATAGTCAATCTATTTTTTATTAGCAATGCTAAATCTGTAACTTACATTTTATTTTTTTGTGATTGCATGTGCATTGGCGTAGAAATCTGTGAGGTAGGTAGTCTGACATTTGAAGTAACAGGAACTGGTACTCCTTTGCCAGGTTGACTGAAGGCTTGGGCTGTCCTATTATCGCTTGATGGCACCCAACCCGCAGCATTATTTTTAGAGTTCATTTTATGTCTTGCCTAAACAGAAAAAATATAAAAAGGATAATTTAATGTTTTCGTTAATCTTACTGAAAATCAACTTTTACAAATTTTAAAGTTTATATTGATATTTTATTTATTTACATTTTTAACTTTTTTATCATCATGAATCATGTGAAATGAGATAGACACATAATTTTCAAGATACATGTCTCTTTCGTTACATACATAAATAGTATACTTTAAATAGTATACATTATTTTTTTTTATTTTAAAATTGAACATCTTTAATACATAATACCGTGAAAAATAATGTAACTATTTGAATTTACCTTATGTTTAATATCATCGCCATTCCATATAACTTCATCTTCCCAGTGCAATTGGGAAACCATTAAGAAGGCATCTTCAGCACAGTCATCCATATCTGGTTTTTCTGCTTCAGTCTGCAAATAGAGTATGAAAATAAAATTTATCATAAAAAAGAATAAAATATTTTATAATACAAAAATATGTAATCAAATAAATCACCTTTTCAGCTTGTTTAAATCCATAATTAAAACCATCTCCTGTTTCAGGTACTTCAAGAATATCGTACCAAATTTGTGCTGGTCCAAATCGCCAGTCTGCAACCTTTGGACCCATATCACCATTTTCTCCTGTTTCACCACTTTTTCCTGCTGTTTCTTTGTCTTCTACTGGCATTAACAATTTATTTTCATCATCTTCACCTAGCTGTTCTGGAGTTGGTTCTGATGCATAATTCATTAACCATCCCTAAAATATTAATTTTATGAATAACTTCAAAGTAAAAAAGAAATCAATTATTGGTATAAAAATATGCCTGTTTTAGTTACTTTGACTTTGGACTTTCTGTTGTCTTGGTCAGATCCAGAATCTGAATCTTTTATATCCTGATGACGTTTCCTCTTACGTCTTTTCTTGACCCCTCTCCAAATTTGGGGTAAACTACTAGGTTTACCAGGGCCAAATAATTTTGAAAATCTAAGAACTTTGTTTGGCCTAAAGTCAGGAAATAATTCAGTTACATTAACATTAGCATATTTCGATGGTAACATAGATGCAAGGGGAGTTTCAAGTTTTCTTTTCATAGCTGCTTCTGCTTCTTCGGGTGTAAGTGCTTCTTTTTCGTCTGGGATTGGAGGTGGGGGCATTAATTCAGTATCTGGCTTATGTTCTATATCTTCATCGTCTGCATCATAACCAGTTTCTTTTTCAGTTTTAACTGTATGTGTAGCTTCTGAAATAATTTTTTTTTTAGTATAAGGCATCGATATTAAACATTAAGTAAATATGTAATATTAACAGCTTTTTATAGCTCATCAATTCTTAATATATTTGTAAAAGTTATTATTAAAAAGTTTAATATAAATAAAAAACTTTACAAATTAATTTTTAGTGCTCTCTTGAGCTTCATTATAATTTAAATAAGTATTTTTTCAAATAAGACATTGACATTTGTCATAACTGTACAAAAATGAAAGTAAACAGGCTTGTATGTTAGCCACAGTCAACTCGTTAAAATAGTGCTTTTGTATTTTGATAAATTGCCTGTTAATACTAACCTATAGTTTCTTCATTACAGTCGTCTGCTAGCTCATTGATGTCTGAAAAGTCAAGAGCAGTAGGATCTTTCAGAAGATAATTTATATCTTTTTCATCATTTTCATCCGGAAGAAGTTCTCCATTTTCCAATGGATCTTTGCCATTCTCATTTTTTGTGGAATCTTCTGGTTCCTTTTTAACACCTCTCGTCTCTTCTGACATCATTTCATGCAGAAGTGAGCCAAGACCCAGCTGACATAGCGAAGCCAGGTGTTGCTTGGCATTAGAGTCAAGAATATCATCTTCAAGTTGACCATTTTCATCGATGTTACCAAACATGAAGCCAGCCAGGTTCATCTCCGCTTCAAACTCTCTGTCATTGTCCTCGTCAGAGTCTGCCATTCTTTGTGTTTTCTTGTTTCAAAATATTTACAAAATTAAAAATTAAGTTGTTTTCGTCGAGTGTGTTTACTTTTATGAGCACGTCCCGAGTGCAATAGAGGTTAAGTTACAAGTTATATTTATCGCTGTTACACACTGCATAACAAAACTTTTTTTCGAGATTTCGTACTCGAAGGTAGCCTCATACTAAGGGCTAAATATAGCGATTGAACACACTCGCGAAACGGCACTTATTATTGTCAAATAATGTAAATAAATAGTTTTGACCCCAACGACACACCACTTTGCGCGCTGTCCGGAGTCCGACTGATAATTTTTCTGTCAAGATGGCGATTTGGTTAAACGAAAGGCGCAATTTCATGAGAGCTGACTCGCAAGAGGGAGCCCGCAGCACAGAGCATTGTGCACTTGACCAGCCAGCAGAGAGAGAAAATTACTATTGACTGGAAAGTAGGAGGTGCCTATACCGACGGCGACAGGTAGACCGTAGAAGCACTGTGAACAACTGGCTCTTGGGTAAGGGTATCAGATAGTTGGATACTCTGGATTTAATTAAATTTTGGGGCTATACCTATATCAAGGTAGATTCAGGTGGATATTTCCAAGACTTACATTTTTGTAACTATTTATAACCCATTAACGCCCAAATGTCGATTTTTTCTTCTCAACTTTCGACGCTATAATTTTTAATGTAAACATCCTGGGAAAAATTTAAAATACAGTGTTTCCGATAGTATAAAGTCTCATCTTTCAAATGCCTGCGTGCCAGAATTAACCTAAACGTCAAATTAAAAACGTTATATTTTGAATTTTTTTCAAAAATTTGATATTTCGATTTTTGAAAAGCCTTAGTGGTGCTTATTATTTAGATCAAAGATGATCGGAACATGTCTTTGAAACCTAGTCCGAATTTTTTTATTTTATTCATTAGAAGCCGAGATATTGCAATTTAAGGGGGTGAAACGCAATTTAGAACGAGCCGTATGACTTGAACGAGCGAAGCCACGCGCTGTTGCCAAATGGTACCTATGAATACAGCGCAGGAGAATTCTCCTGATTTTCGCATCTCTGAGGGGGTGTCAAAGTCCTACAGTTACCACTCAAACTGTTTTACCGACCGGATATGAATAATTAGTAATACCTAAATAAATAGGTAAAATTATGCAAATCCCAAATACAGGTGCACTTCGTCTATTAATTATCTATCTTCCAGCAAAATTTCAAGTGAATATTTCAACGACACCTTCAAAAATTTCTGCACCGAAAAAATAAGTATTTGCATCGAAATGAGTGCGTTTTTTCGGTGCAGAAATTTTTAAGGGTGTACTTGAAATATTTACTTCAAACTTTGTCAGATGATAGATAATTCACAGAGGTAGTGCACCTGTATTTAGGATTTGAATAATTTTAAGTATTTGTTTAGTTATTATTAACTATCCATATCCGACCGATAAAACAGTTTCTGCCTTGTCAACCGGATATTCAATAATTCGATATAGCTAAATAAATACTTGAAATTATGAATATATATAGAAACCCCCTCAGAGATGCGAAAATCAGGAGAATTCTCCTGCGCTGTATTCATAGGTACCATTTGGCAACAGCGCGTGGCTTCGCTCGTTCAAGTCATACGGCTCGTTCTAAATTGCGTTTCACGCCGTATGACTTGAACGAGCGAAGCCACGCGCTGTTGCCAAATGGTACCTATGAATACAGCGCAGGAGAATACTCCTGATTTTCGCATCTCTGCACCCCCTTAAGCGTTGAAAATAGTATTAAATTCTGTAATTCTAAATTACATAGTATCCGAAAATTTTTGCTATTAATCTTGCTAGTTTCATTTGAAAGCTTATCTTTTAAACTTTAATTTCTTTTTTTAGTCGATTCTGTAGAATTTTTCCAAGCCAAGATATCGAAGTTTGAAGATTTGATAATCTCAAACTACCAATCTATAAATATTGTCATTTTGTTGCAACCTTCGAAAATATCAGAACACGAGTTTTTTTTTTTTCATTAAACTGTAATATCTTGGCTTGAAAAAATCGCACCGAGTCAAATAAAAAAAAGGAAATTAAAGCTTAGGAGACAAACTTTATAGTGAAATTGGTTAGGTTTATGAAAAAAAAATTTCTTTAAATCGTACATTCCAAAAATTTAAGTAAGAGGTGTTTTAGGTAATTAACGTTATTCTCAATATTTGAAGAGCAATATCTCGGCTTCTAATAAATAAAATTAAAAAATTCTGACTAGGTTTCATGGAGGAGGTGTTCCGATCACCTTTGATCTAAATAATAAGCACCCACTAAGGCTTTTCAAATTCAAAATATCGAATTTTTTTTTTAAAAATTCAAAAGATCACGTATTTTTCCCGAAAAATAAGCTATAACTTTTTTAATTTGACGTTTAGGTCAATTCTATATATATAGAGGCACCGACATTTGAAAAATGAGACTTTATACTATCGGAAACACTGAATTTTGAATTTTTCCCAGGATGTTCACATTAAAAATTATAGCGTTGAAAGTTGAGAAGAAAAAAATCGACATTTGGGCGTTAATGGGTTAAGTAAAACTGAGGTAATCGTAGCTTGGGTACCGATATTTAATAAATTTGATGATTCACAATACTAAATTATTATTATTTTTTTTAAGTATTGCATTTATTAAGTTTTAAGATGTATCAATTGATAATAGCTCAAATCTTTGGACACGAAAGACATACATTAATGAAGTGAATGTTCATAAACCAATTTTTTGTTTTAATGAAAAGGCGGTATCGAGGACGGCCGGTACCTAGTCGATGTGCGTTTTTGGGTCTTCTCCAACCTCTGGCAGGATTACCTTTAAGACCTGACGCTCTATATTAGACGTAGAACACAGATCCTAATTTCAAAATGGGATCCAGATTAATATTTTTTATTTCATATTTTGATAGCTTAGGTAAAAAAAACTTAAGACGGGTTTTTTCTCGCAAAACTATTATGTCAAAAAGTTATAGAGGTTTAAAGTTTGTATTTTTCATGTATGTATAGATATACTGCAATGTCACATACGTAACGAATGTATAATACAATCGTAACGTCACACGAATTTCAATTAGCCATATCTTCTTCAATTTTTGTTATTTTTGAAAAAGATAAAATACTACTAAATTTCTTTATACGATCTTTCAAAATATGACATAAAAAATGTCATGCAAGATCTCAAATTGGTGACTACTATATTGCAAGTATACCTGTCTGTCGAACATGCTTTCCGAGAAAAATTATAATAGGTAATATTAACTGTAATTACATACTACTGAAAGTGGAAAAATTGCAATAGGAAATTTTATAATATCTTTAGTAAATTTTAAGTAAGTTTTATACGAAATATATTATATTATAGTATAGACTATTTTAAAAACTAATGTAACAATTATTTCACTCTCGGTAATGTGTGCTTGGATTACTAAACAATATTGTCATTTTCACTGTAGATCATTTTTCCTCTCATAAGTGGTATTATTTGTATAACTTGTAGGTGAA
This sequence comes from Megastigmus dorsalis, assembly GCA_900490025.1. Taxonomy (NCBI): domain Eukaryota; kingdom Metazoa; phylum Arthropoda; class Insecta; order Hymenoptera; family Megastigmidae; genus Megastigmus; species Megastigmus dorsalis. Next base: position 8,715 of record UELU01137856.1, on the reverse strand, counting down.
GTATAAAGTGATGAAAACATTTCATTTAATTGAAAGTAGAATACATGTATACAATAGTTATAAACTGGTTTATTAACTGATGCAAAATTCATATTTATAAACTTCGTTTTATAATAACTGCATTCTAAGTAGTTTCCAAATCAACAATATTGTCGATAACAAGTCTCATCTAAAGGACGAAAATACTGTTATATACGACGCTGACGTTTTTAAAACCTTAAATATAAAATACATTTATTAGACTTTATAAAAAATCGATATGAAGGAAGATAGGGATGCAATAAAAAATTTGTACACAATGATTAGTACTTAATACAATGTGAAAAATCAAGTTTTTACTTCTTGATCTTTACTTGTCGGGTATAGTTACCGACATTCACAGTTTCAGACTATTTTCGTTCAATTTTCAATATATTAACATTTTGCAAGTTGACCCCAATTCTATGGATTACAGAGATTACAGGGCCCAGCTCGAGGCACAGCTCGAAAAATGTTGAAAATATTAAAAATTAAATGAGAAAAGCGTGTCATGGTAACTGTCGGTAACCGTATATGCTCCACCGATTTTCTCTTAAATCATAATTAAAAAAAAATGAAAATAAAAGAACAAAGTAAAAGGTCTCAATTGTCAAAACCATATGTATAAGCTCGTGATTTGAAGCTTTCGCGATGATGGTTATATGTTGTGATGATGGTTTTTTCGGGATTCAATCGTGTTGTAAGCATTTGGATGCTGAAAAAACTCTCATCACAATGCATATGTAAGCTTATATTATTACATTTGGATCATAACCATTATGAAACTGAGTATATTTATTTATTATATCAAAAAATTGATAGTGCAGCCAATGGAGTTTTATTAACCCACACTGAGAAATTCTTGGGGCATCTACTGTACTAAGGAGTACGACTGGTCTCCCAAAAGCATTGGAACAGTCGTACTTTCATTTGGAACAAATGAGCTCCTAAAAAGTGAAACAGTTGCCTCAGTGCGGCACCACTTTCACGCTAAATGCGCAGGCAACCATGTTTGGGATATCAGTGCTCCTAAAATCGGGGCAGCTGCTGCCCCAAATCAAAAGTCCAACAGTCGTACTTAGCGAGTACAGCAGATACCCCAAGAATTTCTCATTGTAGAAATAGTTTTAAAAGAATTTCTATCGACTTTGATGAATTCTCTATGAAACTGATACGATATTATTTTAGTCAAATAATAAGATAATTTAAGTTCTAAATATTGAAAACTTCAAAGAATTTTTTTAAAAAGGTCTCATCTATTTTTGTATGGAATTCAAATCTTATTCTCCTCAGGCTTCATCGTACAAAATGTATACACTGTATTAATATAGCGTTAGTTTTTACAACGTAAATTACCACTGCAAAATTCATGAAATTTAAGACATATATTCCTCCGCATGTCAATTGGCAAGGCTGCCTGCATCGTAACGTCATAAATGCCAAGAGCTTTTGAATCTTGTTTGTCCCATGGTACCATTCATTCATGTATCTGGTAATCAAAAGTTATTTAAAAAAAGGAATACAATGTATAGGTATCAAAATAAATTCTTCCGATAATTTGTGATCGATAAACTTACGCATCTTCGTAAATCCCCCCGCTATGATCGATAAGTTTTTGTCCCGGCCAAGAAATGAAAAACAAATGCATCAATAAGCCCACTAAAATTACCGAGTGCCTACACATTTGCATCTTATCGCCAAGATGTATAATAATCTGAAATCCAGTTTGAAAATGAAAAATAGAATGTACCTAATATCTTATCGAATAATTTGAAAATTCTGTAATGCTGCAGTAGTATTACTACTTTATATGCTTACTAGAATCGACGTACAAGTAACAGCTGCAGTGTTTGCTCCAATTATAATTAAAAAAGAGGGCGAATATGTTCTCTCAATAATATCAGCAAATCTGAAATTATTTTGAGATACAATTTAAGTATACGTGTATTAGAATCGCATAAATTCTGATTAATACTTTATTAATTATCGGACTTAATCGGAGGCAGACAGACCTATGATGATGATGATTTTACTCGTTATTTTATTAATTAACTTAAATCATACTTAACTCCATGATATCTTTATGCAATTGAATGGTTTTAATGATCCAAAGTTGTGCATTATTTTTCTGCTTTGAGCCAAAAATATTATTATTTTCGAAGGAAAAATCAATTAAGTTTTGAAGGCGAGACCTAAAATTATATACGAGTTACTTAAACTTAAAATCAAATAAAAGTCAATGTATAGTTTTTGATAGCTCACTTTACAATAGCAAATATTCCTAAACAATGTTCTACAAATGCAACGTATATCGTATCGTGTGCGCTGTACACAAAAACTGTTGACGAACAAACGAATGCTTCGAACATAAAAATTTTCGCATAATTTTCTTTGGGATCGACTAAATATTCGCCATTTAATATGTAATATATCGGTCGAGTTTCGTTCAATGGAAAGAATTTGTCTGCAACCATTGGAGTAGTTGGTAATGATATGAACAACGTACACGCGTTTATAAGATATCCTGAAAGCAATTTGGTCACAAAAATATTGCGTAATAATAAACAAGATTAGTAAATATTCTAATCAGTATAAGTGAAAATGTAAGGAAATATTAGATTTGATGTTACTCAAAATATATAGTTTCTAAAAGCTATTATTCGGTTTTCTGTTGAGGCTCATAGGTCTAGCGGGGCTTAAAGCGTGAATGCTAATGTTAGACAATAAACGTAAATGAAAATAAAAATTGTCATTTTTGTAGAATGTATTCATATATGACGGAAATCAATTTTATGCAGGGACACCCCTTATTTTGCATCAGCCCTTTTGCATTTGCATGGCTTCAGTTCCTCTAAAGCCTGTTTCTGCATCGTAGGCCCGGATGCACGTGCAAAGGTGTACACGATAAACCTATGTGTATAATATGTGAAAATTTCTTAATAAATTTACCGGTGTAACCAATTGTAAGTATCCTCCCCCTCTCCGAATATTCACAAAGTATATCTCGTTCACTTTTGTCCGTTATTTTTCTCCAATTTACAGCTATAATCTCGTAAATCGCTTTCATCTAAACATAGTCCAAATTTATTATCAGCCACGATAATAATAAGCGTCATGTATCAAAGTTTAAGTACTACTAACCTTGTTTTCCGCTATGTACATAGTTATCACCTTGAAACCTATTATAAAAAGGTAAAAAACTACTCCTATGTGTTCAAATACTCTGTCCTTATTAACGCCAAAATTCAAGTATAAGCCAATCACCTGCGAAGCATTACATATTTTCATCCGTAACATGACAAAGTGCTACGATTAACATCAAAAACCATTATGAACTTGAAAGGCATCGCGACTTAGAATTAGACAAAATCTACCAAAAGAATTAGACAATATTCCAAGGTATTAAAATTGAAAAGCACCATAAATCAGTGCTTATCTCACTTGTGGTATCAAACTGCTCACTATAATTAACAACGTGTTAATCCGTATAAAATATTTCGTTCCTGTTTCCTGATAGGGCCACAGTCCGGTGAACGTGAGCAGCTTCTTGTTCAGCGCAAAATAACGGCTGTCGTAAATATCCATCTTTGTTTAACAATCGGAATCTAGCTTCTGTCAGTTCATCGTACATCTCAACTTCTCGCACTGCATCGCGAAGAAATATTAGGAATAAAATCGAGTGTAGCGCGATTGTGTAAGTATAACCGATTCCGTATTCATGATGTAATCATAATAGCACCCTACTTATTGCGTGAAATTTCAATAAAGCAATTTTAAAGAAAAAAGCGCGAGTATTATAGTGCACGAGGCGAACTGTAGAGTCTCGCAATTTCGATAGTTGAAGTCAGTTTTACCACTAATAGTTTTTGAAATGAGGTGGAACGAAGAAAGGGGTGGCTGCGCTGCATTAAGAAGTGAACGTTCTTGGAAAAGTTGCCCTGGTAATTGGCTTCATAAATAATTCCCAGTAAACGTATGTCTTCTTTTGGACGTGAATTATAGGGATAGGTATTTTTTTGCAGTATCTTGAAAGGGACTTTACATTTTTAAACTTTCTATGTGGTGTTTTAAATTTACCTCATAGGTATTCGATGTACATGAAATTAAACTAGCAATTGTAATGTGTGCATAGAATGAAATTAAAGTTTATAGTTAGTGTTTGAAAGTGAAATTTATTATATTTATGCACAAGAACATATTGGACACTAAGATTGTCGTCGTGAATTTGGTATACACTTTTACATACAAAATCTGATTGGCTTAGATACAAATACGAAACTATTTGTAACAAACTTTTTGATATTCTTATAGAAAAGACTCAAAATGTTTATATGTTACATAAATATTAATTTTTCTACAATATGAAAAATGGAATAAATTTAACTTTCGAAAAAGAATAATAGTTAAACTAATTATAGATAATGATATAAGATAAATATGTATGGTATAAAATATTTTAAATAATATAAAATATTCTTTAGAACTTTAGAAGATTATATAAAATTGTTTGCCAATACGGCCATAGTAACATGGGTAATATATGAGCTGCTAGGCAGTGGAGAAAAATAATTTGAAGTATTGAGTCAAAAATATTAATACTTATAAACTTTAATTTGAAGTCTTAAACTTTACTTTTACAGTATAATTTTAATATTATATATATACGGCATATTCAAAATCATAATTTTTGCATTTGCATATATTATGATTGTTCTTATAATATAGAGAGGGCACATACAGACTTACCACCTGGGATCTGACACAATGAAAACTAATCTCGTAAGTTTAAGACAGTGTGCAGTTTCAACTTAAGTATAATTTGATTTTATTTTATTTGTTTGGATTACCTTTTGGTATGAAATAAAAAACTTAATTTTATAATAAAAATCTTTAATTTAGTTATATTTAAAATATTTACAGTTTATATACATACACACATTATGTATAATGTGCAAGTCTTCCCATATTTAATCTACTTTTTTCGCTTCTATTCTTTCCGTCGCATCTTCATCGTTGCCCGATTTTTTCGCCACGCTCTCCGTCCTCTTCATGAGCAGCAGTTTTTCTATCCTTCTGAATGGGCCTTCCACGCCAAGTGAGATCAGCAGAGCCAAGAAAAATGAATAGACGACATCTGGTATAAAGTCCCAAAACTGTAAGATAAAAATTATTCGTTCATTAGCTACAACATTAATACTTTGAATTTTGAATGCATTTAAATTCACATAAATTCCGTAAATATGTAGTTAATAGCAAGTTGATTAGATCATCGGATATCTTTTAATCATATATTCAGGAAAGTTGTACCTGCAGCTAACGAAAAAAAGTCTTAAAAAAAAAAACTAAGGATCTTTCAGAATTTTTAGCGCTGCATATTTTTCAACTAAATCATATATTGCTTGCCATTTCACTTATCGCGTTCGCATTCATTAACCCTGAAAATCTGACATCCACTTTCCACAAACAAACTGTCACGGCAGCACAGTAATAAAATGCAGATTTTTTTTGTGTGTAATATATTTACCGTGCTGTTAATGCTGAAGGTCCTTGCCGTCCTTGCCGTACCCACGTGATACGACTGGATCAAATTGTGCGTGAGGAAGACGCCGTACGTCAATCGTCCCAATGGCTGAACCCAGCGTGGCGTCAAGAAGTTGTAATGGAAATCTGCCGAAGGATAAGTATAGTAAGATTAAGTTTCCGATGACCTAATTTTGATTATTCTCATATAATTGGTATAATGAAAGTATCGCTTCGATAAAGAAGTCTGCATCTACGAAATATCGATAATACTGAACCGGCTTCCTTATTTGCATTACAAATATAAAATTGTGTAACTTCAATCCATTTGCATATAAGAAATATATTTTATTGTAGTCGTAAAAGTAAAGAATTTAATTGAATGCAATTTATCTTGGACATGCATTTTATTATATTTAATGGTGTATAAAATCGAATAATTCATAATTCAAATACGGGTGTTTGACAAGCAGCTGTCCCAATTAACTTTCTATCGTCGGTATAGAAAAGGGATTATCGTAATCTAGCAATAGAACAAGGAGGCCAAGGGAAAATCAGAGAAGAAAAGCCAGAATTTAGTTGTAACAGATTTTTATAGGGTCAATGGAAAAAAATGGCACCGCCGAGATAAATAAACCTTTCTTAAATGACCGAAGGCTGTGTATTAATGCTATTCCAGTCTTGGGCAATAGAGAATTTTGTAATCAAATCTGTACGCGCGCACTGTGAAAAATTAATGAAGGTACGAGTGCTAACGAATTGCACCACGGTCCAAGACTTTGACCTCTAATTTTTTTTTCCCTCAGAATGCTTTAGTAAAGATGCACGATTGATTATTACGAATTCACGACGTTTAAAAAATATATTACTTATGCGTGTCTTTTTACCGCTTTGATAAATCCTGATATTATCCAACATATTATACTCTGCGTACTTAAAAACGTTACCCACTTGCTATAAAATAAAAAATTTAACACACTCTTTGATACCGTCACGACCCACGTGAAAAATATTCACGTCACCATTTGAAAGGGAAATAAGTCGTCCGTTATCCATAAATCACAACAGCATGCGAAGCTGCTCCGAATATCGGCAGAGTCATCGCACGTGAAAAGAAAAGCTGTCTTACCTAATCCGTCGCCCATCGCGACGAGAAGTACAATGGAGCACATGGCAAGAGCGAAGGCGCCGCGATGCAGACTGGCGTAGAGTGCCATCTCCAGCGATGAGCGATTTGTGTTGGGATCCAGGAATCGGTAGCCCAGGGACTGCGAGTACAGGCTCGTTAGCACCACTAGCAGTATAAACAATCCTTGCGCCCATCTCTGGATGGAAAAATATTTATTTAGAACTTTTGCGAATGAAAAAGGGTTCGAGTGGATTTGCGGATTTGTCTTGCTTTTAGAATTTTGTGAGAAAATAAACCTGATTGAAGTAGTTTTGTGGGTAGATGGTCGGGATGGACACGTGTTGTCGATTAATCATTTTTAGTGTGGTTAAGGATGTTTTTCTGCTATGTATTATTTATTAAAACCGCATTGATATATGTTCTTCAAATTTTTCGGTGACCCTGTAAGTTTTTTTTTGACTTCGTGTAAATAACATTTTAATCGGTATACGAGAATTTATTAATTTTTTTCTCTATAACCACGTCATTAATAATAACGCAGCGAAAGACTAATAAATTTTAATATCATACTACACATCATACTGTACATGTTACTAGAAAAAACCAGTAACGAAACATAAATAATTCTCATCATAATAATGATTATGTAGCTTAGGAATGTAAATTTGTTACCACGAAAACTGTGCGCAATGATAAATGTAAAATTTTTCTTTGGTTTTTACACTATGCACGGCATCTACTGAAGACCAACGAACGGCACAAAAAAATTTCAATCAAGTGACATAGTTGCGCAATAAGCGTATTCCAATCATTTTTTTATCGTTCGCCAGAGCAAGTTACTCGGACGCACTCGACTTCTAACAGAATTAAAAAAGTAGCAAAATATTTGCGTTACCTTCGAGATACGCCAAGTGGCGTTCCCGTAATCGTACAGTATGGCACCGCAGATAACTCCTACCCAGTAAGCGCTCATACGCAGGTGCGACCTCACATAGGAAGTTGTGAAGTACGGGTCCATTATTAGGTTGTTCAGGCTGCAAAAAAAAAACAAAGTAACGTTATTGCGATTCCCAATTAAACCGGTCACACTAACCAAATTTGTAAATACGGAATAATTAATCAAAGACCGCGAGAGACTCCTGCAGCCTGGAATGCGCGCACGTGTATTACATAATACGATGACTATACGGAAATTTTCAATTTGAAGATTTCATATAGCACAACTTTATGTTTTAGAGATGATTTATCGTACGGTACAATGCTGCATGCTAATCAAATTAAATATTTTATGTGATAATTATAAAAAAAAAATTACTTTGTCGCAATATAGCATTATTTAATTTTTTTTAAATTGTACGTTAATGCTAATGAAATTAAAGTGCATCAACGCGAAAGATCGTTTAGGTGTACCGAAGTATTGTAATTCATCAAATAATTTGCTATTTGGAATGCTTGTTAAACTTACTAAGGAAAACCGATGAACAGTGGTTGTACGCGATACATGTAGGTTTGGTAGAAAGGCAACAAAACGCTGATGAAGGTCACAGCTCCGAGAATCGAATAGCCGATTTTTCTCGGTAGCTTCCAAAAGGCCCAGATGATGCCCACGCCGAGGAGGTAACAGTGGAAGTCGACCGATAGGTACCACGACTGGAATATGCACTGTAAGTAGAATAATCAAGAGTATTAGTAATCTGTATAAGATGATCGATAACACAGGCCCACAAAAAAAAAGTATGTGGTTCTGGGATGGAGACTAACTTTTTCTTATGTATTTTTTCCCGCTGAATCCGAATTCGTCAAAAAAAATAGGTAAACCGGGGCAAATTTTTAAGATAATCTCAAAAAACTGTTTCGATACATATATATGTCATATATATATATATACACACATATATATGATATATATATACATACATATATATCTTAAAAATTTGCCCCGGTACCCCTATTTTTTTTGACGAATTCGGATTCAGCGGGAAAAAATACATAAGAAAAAGTTAGTCTCCATCCCAGAACCACATACTTTTTTTTTTGTGGGCCTGTGT